>JAODAL010030406.1:0-50010 GCA_025379985.1 Phyllomedusa bahiana | reverse complement strand
TTTCTTTATAGATAGACTTGTCGGGTTGTTCGCCCGGGGGCCCCCCCCCCCCCCCCCCCCCCCCCCCCTCCCACCGCCGGGGAAAATTTTTTGGTAGTTTTGCTTTAAAATTCTCTAGCTAACTACAAAAAATGTTCAAAACCCAAATCAAACTAAAGTGGAAGGTTTAACAGCAAATATTTAAGGTTTCTCGGGTTCAGAAAAGCCCAAATTTTCCCGGGAGCTTTTTGGCCACAGGCAGAACCGGGTTCCTATCCCTATGAGACGCTGAGAGGACCCCCGGGGGCGAAACGGAAACCGCTGTTCTATGTAAAATGAGGTCATGGATTTTTTTCCAAAAGCCAATCGCAACCATACACACCCCAAGGTCATGACGTCGCAAAAACCACATCTACCCTGCTCTATTCTTTTAATCTGATTTGCGGCCCCCAAAAATTAAGGAAGCGCCAAAAAAAAAGGCGCGATTTTAATAAAATGTTTGCCAGTTTTTAAAACCTTTAAATTATCGCATGATGGGGGAAATTTTTTCGATCACCATAAAAACCTTCCCGTTTTCCAATTTTTGTCGATAAAAACCCGCTCAAAAATAGTCAAAAGGGATAAAAATTTGAAAAATTTTATAAATAAAACTTCCCAAAATAAATTCTGTAAAAAAAGTCAAGTAGCACAGTGCCATTTTGTGATCTGTGGCCTAACAGGTTTAGGGGTCATGCTGGGGTCCAGGACGGGTATATCAATCCCCCCGTTCAACAAAAATGGGGGTTAAAAAGACCCCCTTTTTTCCGGCACTTTTTAAATGTGGGGTTTTCTTTGAAGGTTTGAGGGTCATGCGGGTTTCCGGACGGGATATTCAATGTCCCAGTTCAAGTAAAATTTAGGGGTTTCAAATCATACTGCCTTTTTCCCAACTTTTTAATTTGGGGGTTGATCCCAGGTTTAAGGGTCATGCGGGGTTTACAAGACGGGGATAGTGGAATAGCCCCTGTGATTTTTTTTTCTGTGACTTTTGGGTTGCTAATTGTCTTGCCTAAGATGTACACAAACAGTTTACTGTTTGGAGGGTTTTTTTTTCCCATTCTCCAGCCCTTTTTTGGGTGTAAGAATGAAGGTGTTTTTCCCTCTCCCAAGATTTTAAATGGTCATGGCGATAATTTTATTATCGACTATGGATATGGGCATGATAATTGACGTTTAACGACTATCGACCCGATGCCCGATAGCCCACGAATCGCCATCACAAAGTGTTTACCCATAAGGGCTAAATTTTGCCCCTATGCCCCGTAGGGCCTATCATCAGCCCAAGTTTGCCTGGTCCTGGCACCTGCCGCGACCGAGATAAGATAACGGATGCTTATGTAAGGCAGTTTACAGTACCAATGTAATTGTCAATTGAAGTCTGCAGAGGAAAAATGGACTTGTTTCCTGTAAATTACACCTCCATCGCATGCATCATTTAAGAGGATGAAGATTCTAAACTCTCATTAAAATAACAATCCCAACCCCATTTTTAAACCTAGACCAAAGACCTTGAATAAATCTTTTGTGGGTAGACAAGCCCCCTAATCTCCGGAAAATGGGGTCTTTTCCCCGGGTGTCATTTTTTAAAGACTAACAACTTTGGGTGCAAAATTCTACAAGATTTATAAATTAAAGAAACCCTCCCCTTTTAAGTAATTTCCTTAAAATCCCCACGTCTGACAGTCCACTATTTTCCCTTTGTAACTAAAAATGGGCGTATTTCCCAGTAGGGGGAAATATTTAAAATGACATGCTATCGGGGGAATCTGAATGCCCTAATTAATAGGGGGAAAATTAAAGGGTTAGGGCCCTTTTTGGGCGCGATTTCTTCTGAATCTACAAAAGGGCTACAGAATAAAACATGGCTGTGTTTTTAGATTTTTATAACATCAAATTTTTAAAAGCATTTTTAAACCCTACGTTTTTTATGTTTTTGTGGCCCATGACAGCACTCAAGTTAATTGAAATTTTTATCTTCCTGTAGGAAATAGACAGTTCTGACGAACCATTTGCGGCATATCTGATAGAAGTCTAAGCTGCAGGATACAGGCGGCCGCGTTACCAAATAACTGACAAAACTGGCTTTTTGTTACAATTTCCTAAATAAAGAAACTGAGTTTAATGCTGAGAAGAATATTCTCTCATCTGCTTCATTATAGGACAGCAAAACATTACCCAAACTACGGGTTTTTTTCATGGGGTTTTTGGTTTTGAAATGGGGCAGAAAGTTTCCCCATAAGAAAAGAGAATTTCAAAAAAATAGGGTTTTTTGGAGAAAAAATAGGTGAAAAGAGGCCATAATAAAAACCGGGGTTGCTTTCTACATATTGGGGGCTTTGGGGAAAACTTTTCCATTGGGCACACTAGGGAAATTGCCCCGGGGGCCCCCAAGTTTTAGGGGGCCCCCCGTGGTGTATTTTGGGTTCCCCCGAATTTTAAGAAAAAATATCCTGGAACCCCTTGTTTGGCTTTGCTTATTTAACTGTTTGTGTGTTTGCCCTGCCAAATAGGCTTGCAGATGTCCAGACATAAGTGGGGTGTTCATTTGGGTGTGTTGGGGAGGTGTGGGGGGGGGGGGGGGGCTCGAGGCATGGCCAAATGTGTTGTCATGTATTTGGCAGGGCCCACGACAGTGCTATCCCCAGGGGCCCATAATTCTTTTAAGATGGCTCTGTTGTGGGGTTCTATTTTTAATGAACTCTTTTACCATTCAGCAAGAGGACCTACAAGCATACTTAAAGGGGTTGTCTTATCTCAGTTTCATAGGATGCATGAATGAAATAATGCTGCTTTGCTCTGTCACTTCCTGGTCAAGCTGTCTGTAATTAGCATATGAGCTCCATGTGTTCAGACTTTTCTGTTTATTAGTCTAGATAAGATAAATTACCTTCTCTGAGGTCCAGAGAAGCTTCTGAGCTAATGTAAACAGTAGAGTAATTACTGTCTTTTGACTTAAAGCTCAGATAACACACAAGCTCTCACTGTTGGCTGCAACCTGTGTGATGATGCCACTCTCTGCTATCAGATAGAACAAACAGCAGGGTAGAAGGAGTACACAGGTCGGTCACTTGGGAAACTAGAAGCCCTCAGAAGGTGATAAAATCATTTGTAGCTCCTTAAAAAAAAAAGATGAACAAAGCAATATATTTGGGAAAACGTCTTCATTTAGTGTTCCCTAATCTTTGTAGCGAGACAACCCCTTTAACAACATCTTAGTCTAGAAGGGGTTTTCTCATCATGCTGTTCCTCTTCACAGCCAGCTTCATGCTCTTCACAGCCAGATTCAGGCTCCTACTTCCTGTTCAGGCTGTGGGAGACTCTACCGCTTCAAGTTCCCACTTCCTGTTAAAGCTGTGGGTGGTTCTACAGTAGTGACTGACATTTCAGCTCTGCTATTCCTAGCTGAGCCTGTTAGAGGAACACTGCTAATATGAGGGTTTAAACAGTAAGCAAATCACAGGTGTGGTGATCACATGATAAGATGCTGCTGGAGGTAGTAATACTGGAGAAGTTCTGCTCCTCCATACACTACTATTACATGGATACCAGGGTCACATGACCTGTGTGGTGTTCACATGATAAGATGCTGCTGGAGGTAGTAATACTGTAGAAGTTCTGTTCCCCCATACACTACTGTTACCTGGATACCAGGGTCACATGACCTGTGTGGTGGTGTCACATGACCTGTATGGTGGTCACATGATAAGATGCTGCTGGAGGTAGTAATACTGGAGAAGTTCTGCTCCTCCATACACTACTGTTACCTGGATACCAGGGTCACATGACCTGTGTGGTGGTCACATGATAAGACACTGCTGGAGGTAGTAATACTGGAGAAGTTCTGCTCCTCCATACACTACTGTTACCTGGATACCAGGGTCACATGACCTGTGTGGAGGTCACATGATAAAACACTGCTGGAGGTAGTTTTACTATAGTTCTGCTCCTTATTAACCTGCCATTACATTCTTGGACATTGTTCCCTGGACTCCAGGGGGGTCATATGACAATGTTGTTGCGGAGGGCGGGGGGGGGTCACATGACTTGATGTGGCTGATCACCATGATAAGCACTGCTGCGCAGGTAGTATTACTGGAGAAGTTCTGCTCCTCCACTACACTACCAGTTACCCGGATACCAGGGTCACATGAATCATGTGTGGTGGTCACATGCTTAGCATGCTGCTCGACGGGTGGTAGTAATACTGGAGAAGTTCTTCTCCTCAAGTACACTACTGGTTACCCTGGATACAGATGACATGACCTGAGTGGTTCGTTCACATGATAAGTACGCTTCTTGCTGGACAGGGTTCAGTAGAATACTGGAGAACGTTCTGTTCCCCCATACACTCTACTGTTACCCTGGATACAGGGCCGGGACTGGGATAAAATCAGCCCTAGGCACAACAGCACCCACAGCCCACATACAATACTCACTTACATTAAATCCCTCATTGTTCTCAGCACCTCGCCACTTTCTAAAATAAACTACAACCATGAAGGTGTCTTTCATCACAGGAGCGTTTTTGGTGCAATTTATGATGTTTTTGTGCCGTTTTTGGTGCAGAAAGCAGAGCAGATTAATGCTGTACATCTTCTGCACAAATAACTCTAAAAAAACCAAATCAAAAAATGCACCATAATCCGCTCCGTCGTGATCCGCAGCTCCCTATCATACAAGAAGAAAAGAAAGTGTGCCCAAGAGAAAACCCTCATGACAGAGTCAGGCTGTGCACCTTAGCTTTCACAATCCGGGGACAAGCCACATCACTGACTAATACATAAGCACCACTACATAAACTACAACCCACCAATCACAATCCCAGTAGTCACGTCACCTTCACAATGAATACAGCACTGTGAATCAAATCCCAGAAGTTAAACTTTTCACCATGACACCAGGACTCTACAGGAGACGTCAGCTCTCGATGGGAGTGTTGTTATATTCTCCTTTTCTTCTTACTTAGGCCAAACCTCCACTGACATCTTCTCCTGTACTTGAGGTCGTTCCCTTCATTTCTTTCCTCTGCTCGAGCCTACAGACATGTCAGAGTCTTCTTCTTGTGGCCCACTATTCGTCCCTGTAGAATTTACCATCAAATACCATCTTTGACTCCTGTCTCTTCACAGCACTTTCTATCAATCGCCCCAAACAGCGTATGTTTGCACCCGAAAAAAATAGAAATTAAAAAATGTTCAGATCAAGTCGGCATGTCAAATAGGTAGACCCTCATTAGCCTAGGTAAAACAGGCCTTCCTCCATTAATTTGGTAGGTTGACTGGGAACCTACTCCCAGTACTAGTCAGATGTTAGCTGGAGCTAGTATGCGCACCCCAGTAATCAGCCTTGTAGCGGCCAGGCGCGCGTAATCATGCAGTATGGGACAGTAAGTAGGCTATGCCAGGGGCTGGAGTCTTCGAGCTGGCCTTTGAAGCAGGCATCATTATCAGGGAGGCAGGCGCGCGTCGCATACGCAAGGCAGGGCCCACTAGTATATAGGCATCGCCTAGCGCAGTATATAGCCAGGGCCAGGGCATTATATATGGATAGCTGCTTTAGCTGGGCAAGTCTTATTAAGCAGGCAGGCGCAGGCGTATTAGCGACGCAGACATTAGCACCAGGGGGTATAGAGCAGGCCAGCCATAGTACCAAGGGGGGTATAAAGAGGCGCCAGGCACGGGCAGGGGGGTAGTACTAGATGATGCGACTGTACGCGGCAGAGGGCTCCAGGGCGGGTTCACAGAGGGCCAGGCAAGGGCCAGCGGGGGTATACAGAGGGCCAGTGCTAGGTCCAGCGGGGGTTATATAGCACCAGGGCAGGGCCAAGGGAAGGTATACAGAGGACAGGGTGAGGTACTACAGAGGGCCAGGCAGCGGCCTAGCGGGGTTATACAGAGGGCCAGGTTAATTTTATATTGGCAGGCCCGACCAAGGGGCGGTATACCAGAGGGCACTATTGGCCAGGCCAGTGCGGACCGGTATATAGCGCCAGGCTGTGGCAGGGGGGTTATATAGCCGCACAGCAGCAGGCCACTTCGGGTCATACGAGAGGTGCTCCAGGGAGGCTATACAGGGGGCCAGGCTAAGGGCAGGGGGTATATAAGCGCGCAACGACGACAGTGGCCAGGGGGGTATATAGCCAGGCAGGGGCAGTAAGTAGATGCGTAAAAAATAACTAAAGAAACTTATCCTTTACCTGATGTCTTTCCCTCCCTCTTCTCCAAGGTCCGCTCCAAGAGCGGAACCGCGCCTCCCGGTACTCCGCGGGGCCTCGGAAACAGACTGCGCCGCGTGACGTCATCACATCGCTGCGCAATCGCCCGTGGCCTCTGAGGAGCTGAACAGACGGGGATATAGATCCCAGATGTTCAGACCTCGGCTGCTGCCTGACCGGCGCGGTGCAGCGCGCGCGCCGGCCCCATGATGGCGCACTGACTTGGGGCTCCGTGACCCGGCCGCTGCAGCGGACGGGGCGGCCTCTCACGACCCCTGGCACAGGGGTCTGGTCCGAATATGCGCACCATTGCTGGCCCACTGTGAGTACGCGGCACCGAGGGGCGTGGGGTTTGGGAACACAGGCCCCTTGTGCGCGGGCCGCTCCGCAGCGGCACTGCGGCCGGACCCCTAGCGGCACCCGTTGCGCACCGGCGGGCACAGTGCGCAACCGGTTTGCCCTTAATCCGCGCAGTCCCGCGGCATCTCTGCTCCATGCGATACCATCGCCGCGTTCACATGACCTGTTATCGGTCCGGTGCTCCAATGATAAGGACGTTGCTGATGGTAGTAATATGGAAGAAGATCTGCTGTCCTCCATATCACTACTGCTTACCTGGATAAGAGGGTCACTTGTCCTGTGTGGCATGGTCAGATGATAAGACGCTGATAATGCAAGTACGTAAAACTGATGAGATAGTTTCTGCTCCTCCATACACTACGGTTCCTGATTACCCTGGGTCACATGACCTGTGTGCGTTGCGTCAGATGATAAAGTACACTGCCATGGACGAGTATGTTTTACTATAGTTCTGCCGCTTAAGGGGGGGGGGCGGGGGGGTCACATGACTCGATTACATGTTCAGTACTCTAAACAGTATTCCATTGAGCATTACTGTGGACTGGAATGTGGGCTGTACCATTTTTGTCTAGATAGGAGCCAACTGCATTGGTAGTATAGTAAAGGACCAGAAATGAATACAAAATATGTAACAACAATACAACGTAGGCAAACCCTTTAACTCCTCTAAAAGGATTTGGATTTTTCTGCATGAAATAGTTTAATATCCCCCAGTGCAGTCTCCAATCACAGACTCGTGGTTGATGAAGAAGAGGGTCTGGGCACACATAATTATGTAAAGATACAGACTAAGGTCAGCGAAGTTGGTGGGGAGGGAGAATAGTCTGATGAATAGCGATGTCAAAGCTAAGAAGAAACACAGGTAGGTAACACCATTACTGTTCACTATCTGCTAGAGTAACACCATAGATGGAGGATGGCATTAGTGGCACAAACTAGCCCCTTAAATCAGCAGGGACCAGCGCACACTAGGGAACAGGACGGGGAATGTAGCATTGGACTCTGGACACTTATTACAATCATATTAAACACAACCCCTCACAGTGTCTAGTTCAAGAATGCTTATGGTATTATGCTTCATCTCATCCTGTGTTTCCTTTCAAAAGCATGTGCTACATCACAAGTCACACCAGTATTACATACCTGCCAACCATCCAGGATTCTGTGGGACAGTCCCAAATTCCAGGGGCTGTCCTGAGGTCCGAGGCGGGTAGTGGTATGTCCCAAGGATTTAGGTCTGTCAGACACCTCCATTACTAACACTAGAATAAAATGGTAAACAACACCAGCCCTTGTTGACCACTCTGTTAAATAAATTGATCCAATTTGGTCCAACATAGCCTAACAAATCCAATGTAGTCCAAAGGAGGGAAACGGTAGAAAGATAGAAACACAACAAAAAAACAAGTTAGCAACAAACTCAAATCCCTGCACCCCTCAAAGGTCATGGCTGCAGCTGATCTTTTGGGGGTGCAGGGGACGGAATACAAACCAAAGTAGCACCACAATCTCCAGGGGTTTGGTGCTCTGTCTCCCCTAGGAGATTGTGCTTTTAAGCTGTGGCTGTACCTCCTCCCCCCTCTCTGCTCCCTACCATTGTGTTATGCAGCCTAGTGCTGACAGAAAACACAACCCCTACCTAACACTCTAAAATTTTCTCACCACTACCTATCGACCTATAGCCCCTTTAACTTCACTTATCTCCACATGAGATGTTTATACAGAGGTGGGTAACTAGGGAGGTGCTGGAAAAGTAAGGAGTCCAAGATGTTTCTGTGGTTAATTTGAGGTAAAGCATGGCCAAGGAGAAGTCGCCCTGACAGTCTGTGTTTAAAGGAGGAAAGAAAAACAATTACAAACCTTTAGAGAAGATGTCACCTGTGAGTCCCTGAATGTAACTGCACTGTAATTACTTATATTTCTGCAGAGTCTGTGTACAACTGGTACCTACCATTATAGGG
This sequence comes from Phyllomedusa bahiana, assembly GCA_025379985.1. Lineage (NCBI taxonomy): Eukaryota > Metazoa > Chordata > Amphibia > Anura > Hylidae > Phyllomedusa > Phyllomedusa bahiana. The sequence goes on along the minus strand of JAODAL010030406.1, from coordinate 41,457 downwards.
TCGCAGTATGGCAGGAATATTGGTAGTAATGGAGTAGTTGATATTCAGGAACAAAATGGTGGTATTTGTATTTTTTAGTAACTATGTGGTGGTGATATGTGGTCAAGGCTTTGCGGTATTATTCAGTTACTATGTGGGGATGATATGTGGTCAAGGTGTTGTGGTATTATTCAGTAACTATGTGGTGGTAACATGTGGTCATGGTGTTACGGTTATATTCAGTCACTATATGGGGCTGATATGTGGTGGTGAAATGTAGTATAGTGGTATCATTGATAATTAGTCTTGGTTTTGTCAGTAACAGTATGTTGACATTTGCTCCCTATATAGTGGTATTGTGTGGTCACTGTATGGGCCCCCATAAAGAGGGTATCACCCCTAGAAAATTGTCTTCAGCATTTGTTGGATTTCGTATTTACAACCCTTACTTTATATAAATACATATTTACAGACCCCAGTAACGCCGCTGTTGTGTTGGCACTGGTATGCTGGAGGGGGTTGGGCGTGATTCTGTTATGTGGGGTAAAGTTAGAGTCGTGTCCTGGCGTGACGGTGTATGTTTGATTGTGATTAAGGGTTGTGACCTGGTGTGATGTCATGTGTTTGGGTGTGGTTAGGGTGTGTTACAGGTTTTTATGTCATGTTTTGGGGGTGGTTGATGCTTTTTCATGGTGGTGTCTGTGTTTAGGTGGGTTAGAGGCTTTTTTCATGGTGTATGTCATGGTTTTTGGATGTGGTTAGGGTTTGTGAAAGGGGGTTTGTGTCTTTTGTTTGGGTGTGGTTTGAGGCTTCATGGTGTATGTCTATGTATAGTTGGTTTGGAACTCCCTCTGCAATCTATAACATTTGGGAGGTGTGGTATTATAGTTTCCATTAAAGGGCCTGTGGAGTTCTTTGGAGGGTGGCTAGGGAGTAGGTCTGTCAAAGTTATGCTGAAAAGAGCAATGTGTAGATACAAGATGGCGCCTTGAGTTCCACACATGTGCTATATGCTTATTTTTGTGGCTTCTGGCCTTATTGAATGAGCAGCATTATAGTCTTGTGCCAAACTAAATCAACTGTGACCGCATGGTGTCTTCTCTGACGTTAACTGATGTTTTACAATGTTATCAATACTATCTAACTTAAAGGGAATCTGTCGCCAATTTTTTTTTTTTACTTATTATATCAAGCCCCTGATCCCCATTCTTTTCCTCTCAGTTGTTTTTATTTCATGATTGTAGATTTCTCAATTCGGCCGTCTATATAGGATTGTGGGGAAGACATTCTTGCTTGCACTGCTTTAACAGCAGTCAGAGAGATACTTTACAGCAGCTTCATGCACATTGGATTCTTAAGTCCCATAGACTTGTATAGGAGACTTTTCACTGTGAAGGGAAGGGGGAAGGGGAGCTGTGACATCTCCTCTTGTGACTGGTGGATTCTGTGTTATCTATACACAATGGTGTCTCCTTTCAGTTGACCCTGCTTTACTGATAATGAGCAGACACTGAAAAGCTATCTAAACAGAACAGGAAGTGTCAGACTATTATTAGGCCTAGAAAGTGGGGCAAAGTGAAAACTGCAAAGGCTTAGGAAAATTTTTAAAAAATATTTAAAGTGATATGGAAAATAAAAAAAAAATAACCAAAAACTCCTAAAATAGTGTTTGAAATAAAAACATGAGCTTAACAATAAGTATTTTTTGATGATACATTCCCTTTAAACTAAACTGGTTGAGAATTGGCCAAGCATTTTGGTTGCTATATTTACTATTTTGCCATAGGCAAACTTAAACTCTATCAGTTCTCTATCTATAAAACACTAAAACGTAACTTTTATTATGTATAACTCTTAACCTCTATACACACTATTTAAAAACCTATTTCAAACCCCTCACCATTCACCCTTTCTACTTCCAAAGGAAGGAATAGCTCCTTTTCCATATCAAGTCTGGTGGAACCCCACCTACCAACAGGAAAGCCTTATATATACAGCAATTTACTAACTCCAGAGTTTAAATTTGCCTATGGCAAAATAGTAAATATAGTGATCAGAAGTCACTCTCTGTTCTCTTGTGAGATTCCCATTTTTTGGAGACTATTTGACAAGCATGTTGGTTGTTCTCTCTTTCAAAGTCTGAGACAGTCGCTGACTTGGCTATGACCATAACTCCCTTTGTGTTCAGTGAAGAGTGCCATTTGGTCACCTCTCCAACATATGGCTATAATATGTGGTCAGGTGGGGTCCGGCTATCAGAGTGGAGTTAGGAATGGAGATCTCCTCCAAGCTTTATACAACTGTTTTTGTACATATGAGAAGAGTAAGGAGCAGAGAGGTGTGTGGCAATGTGTTCATGCCATGTGATAATATATTACATTTTGCACAATTTGCACTATTGTTGCCAACCAATTTATCCACTTAGAAAATATGGGTAGTGTGACGACTTGCTCTCGTCAGGAGGCCCTCCTGGGTTATCCTGGGGGTAGTTTAGCTCAGCAGGTCGCCGCTTTGGTAAGCGGAATGGTACAAACTTAACTACAACTGCAAGGAATTAGTTTTACACTGGCCTCAGCCAGCTTTATTGCAGCACAGGTTATACAGGATTGAAAAAACATGCAAAATAAAATCCTAGGCCGTCCGACCACTGACTACACATACAGTGAGTCCCTCACTAAGTGTGGTCTGTACCTACTGTCCAATACCACATCACAACAGTGTCCTTACTGTATCTGGTTGGCTTTCCTTAAGCCTCCGGGGGGGCCAGAGCTCTTACTAGCTCCACTACTGCTCCAGTGCCAGGTAGCAGACCACGCCCCCTGATCCCCTGGAGAGACAGGCTTTTTATAGGCCTGGTAAATTCTGGAACTGGAACCGAACCTGGCCTGGAACGTGGGGACGGCCTCCCACCCAACACTGTGACCGTCCTGGGAAAGGCAACCCATCACAAGCCGCATAGCAGCCATACTAGATACACATGTCAGTAACCTATGGTTACTGACGCCAAATGGTTGCCTTCCCCCACCGAAACCAGTTTTTGGTGGCACGTCGGCAGGAGATCTCCTGCTGTACGCCACCTAGAACCCTGCGACCGTCTGAGGTCGGTCTGCCACAGTAGGTAAAAAAAAAATACTTTTGCCCGCAGCCTTATATTTCATATGATCACACAACTCTTCTATAGTTTCTAATATCCTTATATCGTACAGCAGGGGTCACATTATTCCTATTACAGTGTGCACAGCAATCATCTCCCAATTGACTAGAATATTGCAATAACCACAAGTATAACAATCATGGGGTAACCCACAGAGTTTTCCATAATGTGTCAGGACTGCTTCCCAATAACAAATTTCACATTGAAATCATTCAATCTCCCTGTGAATTGGCGAAAGTTTAAAAGGCTTGTTTAAACCGCAGGGGTTGACGTTGGCTGGGTCGAACAAACCCGGGGGGAAAAGGACCCCCTCACTACTTATTAATATAGTTTGCTGGGAATTCTTGTTTTTTTTGGCTTCCCCGGGGTGAAATAAAGTTTTTGTTGGCTTTTTGGGGGCCCCCTGAGGGACTGCGATGAGAAAGACCAACTCAAGCTTCACTTGAACACAGAAATGAAAATCAATAAACAATTTGAACTTCTCAGAAGAGAATTTTTCTACTCTAATGAATATACAAGCTTGGTTACAGCTTAATTTAAAGATTGAATTTACTGTGTATTTCTCTCTGCTCCATAAGCATGACAAACAGAAGACTGCGCTGACATATCCCAGAGGGGACGGAATGGAGGCACGTCGTAAAAATAAAGACCTGACAGCAAGAACATCAAAGCACTCGTTCTCCAAAATATATATACGCGATTTTAATAAGTATGAAAAAACAGCCCCAGAGGATTTTTTTCGGGTAAAGGCACAGACACGTTGCTATTCGAAAAAAATTGGTTTATAGGATTAGGAACCAACCTACTACTGGCTTCTTCCACTTCTGAAGAACTTACCGGGAGATATCTCGGCAAGGATTCTCCACTTGCTTCAATGTGGTTACTTCTGCAAAGAATGGGTACAATAGAAATATATAGAGAGAAGTTAAAACCTATAGGACCTCTAGGGGGGGACCACGGGGGCCCCTTGTGGTTTTTTGGAGGGGGTCAAAATTTTAGGATGGAAGGGGGGGGGGGCCCTGCGGGGGGGCCCGGGCCCCCGGTCCCCATTTCCGGGCCCGGCGGGGCGGGTGGCGCCGTGACCAGGCTTCGGTTTCGCGGGGGCACCCCTCCCTCCCTTACAGTCCCGCTCCCATCCTGCGCTATCCCCCCCGCCGGCGGGAAAAGCGCACGCGGTGTTCATGTGGATTTAAAGGGGCAGCGCGCCGGTGATTTTGGGTAATTGCGGAGTGACCCCCCCTTTTTGTAGTGTCCACACACTTCCCTGCTGGATCTTTTTTGCCTCCGTGCCCTAGGAAAAGGGTTTTCTTGTATTCTCTGCCCGGTTCCTGCCCTTGCCCACGTTTCTCGACTCTGAACCTTGCCGCCCGCCCTGCCTTCTTGCTACGTTTATTGACCACGAACTTGCCCCTGCCCTGTTTTGCCCCGACTTCGAAAACCCCTCACGATTTTGTCCCAACGCTACCCCTGGGCTGCCCCCGCAAGAAGTCACGTCAGGGTAGGCCCTGGTAGTCCCCGCCGCAGCAAGCCCCATCCGCTTTGCGGCGGGTTTGGTGAAACCCGGGACCAAATTAGATCCGCTCCCTGGCTGGTTGAAATTTTTCGTTGGGGTGGCCATGGCCCCGGGCCATTACATTTTTAACTTCTTGGTTCTTCTTTTTGGGACCTCATTTATTTTTTCTGCTGAGTTTGGTGACATTCAATTTGGTAGTGGCCAAGGACTAGTATTAAAATGGTATCTCTGTCAAGACAATCCCTTTTTTGGTTTCATGATTATTGTAGAATAGGGCAACCAGCCATAATCCAAAGCTCTCTAACATAAAAAATACAGTGGCACACACTAAGACCCATACAAATTTCAAATTAATGGAACATTTGAGCTGCATTACTGCTTCATCTATAAAATGGAGGTTTTTAGTTGCCACTTTGATCAAATTGTGTATGTTAACCTCCAATGGCAAGGTAACCTCATCAGGTGGATCTGTACCTTTAAATTTCCCTCTCTGTGAAGTCAAACTCTCCATACATTCAGGAAATACAGGTCCCATTCACACTGATTTTAAGGACCTTATGAAAGATGGGTCCTGAATATGTAGAGGCTTTGGCCCCATAGAAAAGGGATGTATCTGTTGAGATTACCTTGACATGGTAGGTGGGTATACACAATTTGATCAAAATGTGCACTAAAAACCTCCATTTTACATGTAGCATACCTATAATGGGTAGATGTTTATATGTAGAAAGAATAACAGTAATGCGGCCCAAATTTTTTAAAAATGTATTGTTTGTATAGGTGGGATGTGGCCTGGTGTGATGTCATGGGTTTGGGTGGGGTTAGAGGCTTGTCATGGTGTGATGTCATGGGTTTGGGTGTGGTTAGGGTGTGTGACAGGGTGTGATGTCATGTGTTTGGGTGTGGTTAGAGGCTTGTAATGGTGTGATGTCATGGGTTTGGATGTGGTTAGGGTGTGTGACAGGGTGTGATGTCATATGTTTGGGTGTGGTTAGGGGTTTGATAGGGTGTGATGTCATATGTTTAGGTGTGGTTAGGAGCTCTGTCCTCTTTGCAAAACAGATACATTTCCTTTGAACATGACCTAGAGCTTATCTCACCATGGAGGACTAGTCATGTTCAAACATAATGGCAACAGCTTACAGTGTAATACCAATGTTGCTCTCTGGTGGCACTGCAGGGAAATGTAACATCTGCTGATAGATTTCATCACAGATTACAGATAGTAATAGAGGGTCCCAGAAGCAGGACAGCCTGCCATTAAGGGTATTGATTGATGTATTGATCAGGTGTTGTGGGGTTGATTTCAACTTATGTTGACTCTGTGGATAGTTGTTCTGAAGTGTGATTGGTTTTCAATTAGTTGGCCAACTACAGAGAGTTTTACATCCATATTTCTTTCTACTTGGTCATATTCCATGGGGAAAACACGTGGAAATTTTATATTGATGTCAATGGGATGGTTAAAATCCAATACAATGCATTAATAAAACATCTGTATGTGTACTGCATGTGGATTTTAATGTGGATCCATGTTCAAAAATCATAGGCATGAATGGGACTCTTTCTGACCGATGCAGATTTCAACAGCAAAATCCTCATGGACTCCCTGTATGCAGGTGTTTAACCACAAAGTAAAATTGATGTGTGAAGCCTTCAAATTAAATAATAAACACTTTCACCATTCATCATTATTAAAAATTTTGCACCACTTTTGTTTCAGCTGTTTTAGTGATCCATAGTGTAGAGCTCGTCTCCAGGGAATACCACCAGTGATGAGAGCTCCTCAGTCCTGGCCGCACATGCTCAGACATCACCTCTCCTCTCAGGCAGCTACTGTCAATCTATTTTCTGCCTAGTAATCACACAAACTGCTGAGCGAGTGTTTAACCTCCGGTGCTCTTATATCAAACAGTAAAGTTTGTGAGGAGATATAAAAGAATCGCCCAAAAATCTACCAATATTAATGTCAACTGACAAAAAAAAAATCCTATCAGTTTCCCAGATAATATAAGTTAAATTAGAAATGTTATATTATCTGAGAAATTGATAGGATTATTTTTGGCTAAGATTAATGGTTGGTTTTTTGGTGATTGTTTTTGTATCTCCTCAGAAACTTTACTGTTTGATTCTATGATGTGGTAATACCTTTGTAACGATTCTAACCGGGATGGCTAGAAACGTGTGGTTGGAAGGATCCTCTGGGCCCACCGCGGGCCAAGATGGTAGATGCAGGCGGTGGGGAGCCGAAGTGCAGGTCTGGGTTGGAGACAGAGCACCGCAGGTGTAGCCGATAAACGTACACACAGTTCAGGTGTAGCTGGTGAACGTATGCCCAGTCCAGGTAGGTAGCAGGTATAGGCCAGCAGGTGCAGCGGCAGATGTCCAACAGGAACTGATAGACGTATAGGAACCTATAATAGAACAGCAGCAATGCAGCAACCAAGGGGTCAAGCTCTTGTGCTGAAGACAACAACGAACTGACACAGAACACAGGGAGGAAGTTCCTTATATAGCCAGAGGTCACTTAGCAGGAACAGGAACACTGTGGGCGACATGAATGATCGGGCTTTACGCCTGTTTTTTGGCGTAAAAAAAACGCGTTGTTCGGGTTTTTAACTGCTTTATTTGTAAAGAAGGGTTCGGCTCTTTATCTGATAATGTTTTACACTTAATAAAAATAATTTTTTTATTAATAGTTTATGCCGCACGGCGCTGAGCGCCGAGATTTCAGAGCTCCCATCTCTCCATAGACTAGAATGGGAGAAGTAATTTGCGCTCTTATTGGCTGGGATAGCCAAGCCCCCGCTAGCTCAGCCAATCAGCTCTGTTCTGCCTTTTTACTGTATTTTGAATTATCCCGCCGTGGATTCTGATTGGTCTAAACTTCTCCATAGACTAGAATGGGTCTTTGTCGCTCCTATTCTGATTGGTCAATAATTCTCCATAGGTTTTAATGGGTCTCTGTCACTCCTTTTCTGATTGGCTGAGCTAGCCGAGCCCCCGCTAGCTCAGCCAATCACCTCTTTTCAGCATTTTTACAGTATTTTGAACTGTCCCACCGTGTATTCTGATTGGTCTAAACTTCTCCATAGGCTAGAATGGGTTTCTGTCGCTCCTATTCTGATTGGCTGAGCTAGCCAAGTCCTCGGTAGCTTAACCAATCAGCTTCTGATTGGTCAATAATTCTCCATAGGTTTTAATGGGTCTCTGTCACTCCTATTCTGATTGGCTGAGCTAGCCGAGCCCCCGCTAGCTCAGCCAATCACCTCTTTTCAGCATTTTTACAGTATTTTGAACTATCCCGCCGTGGATTCTGATTGGTCTAAACTTCCCCATAGGTTTTAATGGTTCACTGTCGCTCCTATTCTGCTTGGCCAGTTTATGCCGACCAATCAGTATAGCTTTCTGAATTTGAATTACTGTATTTCCCGGCAATTTCCAATATCCTAATTCTTGAATTAGGATATTGGAAAGTGATTTTGTTTTATGTATTTTTTATTTTTTAGGTTTCAGCTCTTTTCCTGAGAATGTTGAACGCCTTTATAAAGGCGATTTTTGATTCATACTCCGCACCGACATGTGGAATGATTTCTCGCTGTTCCAGCCTGTCTCGCATCGGAACTGTTTTTCGGCGCAGTCCCGCACGGCGCCTAAGTCCCGCACTGCGCCCATGTCCCCGCACTGTGCCCCACACACACTGGTGAGGCGCAGGGAACTTTTGCCCGCATGTACGAGCGCACCGCCTCGGACGGCGAATCTTAGGCGCAGCGCCGCACTGCGCCTCGGTCCCCGCACTGCGCCTAACACACTGGCCAGGCGCGGCGGACTTTTCCCCGCATGTATGACCGCACTACCTCCGGCGCCGAATCATAGGCGCAGCGCCGCACTGCGCCTCAGTCCCGCACTGCGCCTAACACACAGACGAGGCGCGGCGGACTTTACATAGGATGTATGAGCGCGCCCCGGCCCCGACATAAATCAGGCGCAGATTTCGCCGGAAAACTGGCGGAAAGGTGCGCCCCGACCCGGCGGGATTCATACATGTCGCCCTGTGTCTTTAAATATGGTGCAGTGCCGCGCGCGTACCCCTAGAGGGAGCACGTGTGCACATAGGATGCCAGAGAGCTGGAGGAAGCACATGTGAGAGACCAGAGCAAGGGACACCAGAGGATGTCGTAGCAGCGGCCGGGACACGAGCGACACGGGTACGCTGAGGGTCCATAGCAGGGACCACGGCGTGAACCGTGACAACCTTATTATTATACATTGTATTTGTTGGATTTTTTTGGGCTGTCATTAAGAATTTATCATCTGGTTGTACTGTATATCATCTATATCCTTTATAGGACATTGGGAGAACCCTTAGTCACCAATTATTACCCTCATTACTGAGGCCTTATTTTTCAAGAGGGAAAGGCAAGAAAACAGGGCCGTCCTTATTGGGGCAATTGCCCTGTTATAGGTAGGGCATCTGTCTATTTTTCTATCTTCTTTTGGTTAGGGATAGCATAGGGTAAGTGTTATGTGTTAATTTTGTCTCATATTTTTAATAATTATTAAATAAAGGTTATATTTTATAGTTAGTGGGATACACCTATCATTTTAATGAATTTTTTTTGTAAAATAAGTGTAAAAATCCCTTTTATTTTTTAGGCTTCCAATCCTATAACCAAAATTGGCTCTGTTAGTGATTATTTGAATGTACACTAAATGTATTTAGTGTAAGCAAAAAAAGAAGAGATGATAACCTCTTTGAATATGTATAATGCCATAAATGGGTATTCTCACCAAATTGATTAGCCTTAAACATGTAGGTAAAGGTAAATAAAGATTGCTGCCAAATATACTGCTCTTCTGATTTTACTTTCTTTCAGAGACAGAGGAGATCTTATCTCCTGCTTGTGTACACAAAGTAATTTAATTGACAGATACAGACAGAACAGGGACCAACACACTATTGTTTAAATCTGTGCAGCCGCAGATTGGGCCAATAAGAGTAGGCTTAAAGGGGTTGTCTCACTACATTGATTCATCTTACCTCTGTCCTGTTTTCTTGGTTTCATTTTGAATTCAGGGGCGTGTTTTGTGGCTTCCAATAGGTTGCAGTAGAAGCCAGGTCTGTAGCTATAGCCACCAGTGCTGGCAGCCTATCAGAAGAGAGTAAACAGGTCTGTAACTATAGCGACCTGAGAAGTTGATGCAGTCCATACAAGAGGGGATATATAGGAATAGGTAGCAGCAATTCTTGTAGTGAGACAACCCCCTTAATGCTACTTTAAAGGGGTTTTCTCCCCACAATGAGTAGCTTTAAACATGTAGGCAAAGATAAATAAAAACTATTACCAGATACATTGCTGTTCTGATTTTGCTTTGTTTAGTAGATAAAGAAGATCTTATCTCCTGCTTGTATACACAAGCTTCCCTAGTTTACTAACCATCTCTCTGCTCTCATTGCCCCAACTGCCCAATTAAACCATGGTGATTCACTCCATGCTGAGTGTTATCTTCAGAACAGATAAACTAACAAACCTTAACCCTTTAGAGCTCTGTAGCCTTGTGCACTACAGTTTACAAATCCCCTGTTCTAATGTCACTATAACAGGTTCAAATAGGAAAAGAAGAGTTGATATGTCAATCGCTGCTGAAGAACCACCCACAGTCTAAGTAGGAGCCTGAAACTGGCTATGAAAACAGCATGGTGAGAACACCTCTTTAAGTCCCATATGAGAAGCTAATTTTCACTGTATTACTTTTGTGTTGGTAATAAAGGTAAAAATCTCTCCAACTATAACCATCTCAAGAAAACAGCCGTCATGAAGACAGGAACCATTGATTTATCGCCCTTTTGTACCACATTTTAGTGAAAATTTCTTCAACACGGATCAAAACTTTGCAATTTCTCATTTGTTCATTCCTATCACAATGTGAAATATTATTCTAATTTCTCTGCTACCCTCATTTCATTCCCATAGATATGTCACTTTTTTTTTTCTCATATATTTTAAATGTTACTTTGCTGTTCAAAGATGTCCGGAAAGCTTTTCATTTTGACTACAATTATTCTGTTGTCTACTGGGAACCCAATGCAAAGATGATGTCCTGTGTGTTGAAGGCGAGCAGTCTGAATATTAATTACAGAATATTCCTTAATATGCAGAGAAGATGATGATCAACAATCAGTCCTGAGCCCCTACATATTAATTGGCATATCATTGTTATTCCACCAGGAATTATGAGGCCAAATGCAGGTTAGAACTAGTTTAGAAAATCTCTTTTAATTAAAAAACATGAAAGTTTAAGTCCCTGGTTCTCGATATCTTATCATTTCTATAAAAGGCATTATTAGCGTCTTTGGTGGTAGAGCATATTAGCAAAGGTGATTGCCATGACTGAGAAGAAGACCATCTTGGTATAAATTACATGTTCGAGACAAAGATAAGAGTTACATTAATAACTGTAATCACTAATCATTTACCCTTCCTGCTTTTTTTTTTATCAATTTACATTTTTAACAGCTCATTGAAAGAAAAGATCAAGAAAATGGTATTGGAGGATGGAATGTCGATATTAAACATGGGTAAGTGGCTCCGCTCTATGAGTTAGAGAGCCAGGAAGTGGTTGTCACTCTTAGGCTATGTTCACACGGCTTATTTCGGGGCGTATTTACGGAACGTATTTACGTCCGCAAATACGTCCCGAAATACGTTCCAAATACGTGTCACAAAGTGTGGCACGTATTTTGTGTCGTAAATACAATCCCCATTCTTTATTATGGGGATTTACGTTGCAAAATACGCCTCAATAAGTGACAGGGGACTTAATTTTACGATCGTATTTACGGATGTATTTACGCCCGCAATTACGTCACGGAAATACGCCTCGTGTGAATGACGAGGCGTATCTTACATTGAAATCACTGCTAATCTAATTGTTCATTATTTGAAACGTATTTCAGGACGTATTTGCGGACGTAAATACGTCCGTAAATACGTCCCGAAATAAGCCGTGTGAACATAGCCTTAGACAACCCCTGTCCATGTGGCATGGTGTAAAGATGGTCATGGGAGGTTTCTAGACTGCCTCTTACCTTTCATCAGTAAAATCAGCCATTGAATACATACAGCACTTTCCTTGCCGTGGTGCTATAAAATCGAGCAAAAAAACAATAATAATAATAATAATAATAAGAAGAAGAAGAACTTCAATAATAATAACAAAAACCTCCATTTGTTTTAATAAGATATTAACCCCTTAAGCCCCAGGCCTGAAAAGTAGTTAAAGGGGGTTTCTCACTACAAGGATTGCTTTTTAGGTTAAAGATCTTGCAAAATCAAGTCACTTTGCAATTTACGTCCATTAACAGTGTCCTACCTATTCCTAGATATCCCCTCTTGTATGGGCTACATCAGCTTCTCAGGTTGCTATAGCTACAGACCTGTTTGATCTCTCCTGATAGGCTGTCGGCGCTGGTTGCTATAGCTACAGACCTGGCTTCTACTGCAGCCTAGTGGAAGCCAATAAACACGCCCCTGAATTCAAAGTGAAACTAAGAAAACAGGACTGAGGTGAGATGAATCAATGTAGTGAGACAACCCCTTTAGTTTTTGCCTCCTTGCGTTTCAACAGTTGTAACTTTTTTTTATTTTTTCAATGATGCAGTTGTGTGAGGCCTTGTTTTATTCGAGACAAGTTGTACTTTATGGGGGAACAGTTTAAATTTACATAATTGCAGAATTTTTTAAATTCAATTTTTTTTTATTTTACACCATTCACATTTCACACTAAATAACTTGTTAGAATAATTCTACAAGTTATTACGGTCGTGTGGATGCCTAATATGTGTAGGTTTTTTTTTCTGTGTGTAATGTATGAACAATTATTTTTTATTAAATATTTAATTTTATTTGTTTTGTTTTTTTTACACTTTTTTTGTTGTTTACTTTTTTTTTTTAAATCCCATGAAGGGAGAACTGTTATAACTTTTTTTTTTTTTTTTACACTTGGTAATGTATTAGCATATTCATATATACTACAACATTATAATTGGTGTCACTCTGACACAGACAGTGATCAGGACAGCACACAGTCTGCCCTTATCACTAGCTTGTTACACGGACAGCCCTAGGGCTACTCTAGTTCCCCAGGGCTGATTGTGCAGCCATTCCCCGGGCTGTGTCGGGTCACCGGGTGTCCTGATCACCCAACAGAGCAGGGAAACCCTTTGATTGCGCTGCAGTGACGAACTGCGGCAATCAAAGGGTTAAAGCATCGGAGAGCGGGAGGAGGAGAGGGAAGCTGCGCTGCGAACAGGGCTGTGTATTATAGCACTGGGAACAGGGCTGTGTATTATAGCACTGGGAACAGGGCTGTGCAGTACAGCCCCGCTTAGAGCGTTGCTGTGGCGCCGAGCACCGCAAACTCCGATGTCTGCAGCGATGCCAAAAGACGCCACTGCAGACGAACGACCTGAAGTGCCCGAGGTCAAAAGATGGTGGGCGGTCGTTAAGGAGTTAAAGTGGTTTTCTCACTAAGCTGCTTCACTGAGTCACAAGCAGTTTGACACTTAATATGTCTCCTCAGGCTGTGGGTGGTTCTATAGCAGTGAATACCATATTTACCATCTCTGTAACTAGTTGAGTCATTACACTGACAAGTGCAGTGCAGAGATGTTATGTGTTCAGTAAACAAAAGGTACATGTGCTGTGAGAACTGAAAACAATGACTAATCTGTAATCTTCAAATAAGTGCTGTAAAGACAGTTACAACACGTTGTATCATTTGTCCATTGCGTTTATATATAAAATAAATCTGACACAGTTCGCTTTGGAAGTAAATGCTCCTAATGTGCCAGTTTATTATTAATTTTTAAAATAGCTTTTAAATATCACTATATGCCATTTTATTCATATGTCGCTAATTTATGCTACTAATATTACAATAATAATAATAATAATAATAATAATAATAATAATAAGAAGAAGAAGAAGAAGAAGAAGAACTTCAATAATAATAACAAGAACCTCCATATGTTTTAATAAGATATTAAAGTGGTTTTCTCACTAAGCTGTTTCACTGAGTCACAAGCAGTTTTACACTCAATATGTCACTTCAGACTGTGGGTAGTTCTATAGCAGTGAATAGCATATTTAACGTCTCTGTAACTAGCTGAGTCCTTACACTGACACGTGTGTTGTGGATGGGAACAAAGGTTATATATCTGTGATCCTTTGTGTCTCCATTTTAATGTATTAGTTAATATAACACCTCATATGCCTTTATATTATGGCACGTAAAAGCTGCCTGTATATCTCTTGTCTCTAATGTGTTTTTAAAACGGCTGCTACATATTATGCTTACAGAGATAACTGCCGTATGATCCAAGATGGCGCCTCCTTCCAGGACTACACCCAAGGTTCGGACATTCCTGAGCTAGTAAACAAGAGGTACATGTGCTGTGAGAAATGAAGACAATGACTGATCTGTAATCTTCGAATAAGTGCTGTAAAGACAGTTACAATGCGTTGTATCATTTTTCCTTTGCGTTTATATACAAAATAAATCTGACACAGTTCACTTTGGAAGTAAATACTCCTGATGTGCCAGTTTATTATTAATTATTAAAATATCTTTTAAATATCACAATATGCTATTTTATTCATATGTTGCTCTTTTATGCTACTAATATTACTTGTCCGAATGCTCGATTTACCTCGTTATTTATAGCCATTAATAGACTATTAAATTTATTTTAATTAATCTGTAATCTTGTTAGAGATAATTAGCTTGCTAAAGACTGATGTCCATGGTGACATCAGTTCCTGCTGTCTGCTCTCTCCACTAATCATATAACAGAGTTATGGTCAGGTAACCATAGAAACCTGTATTTACTCAGAGCAAATAAAATCTTATCTTATGACTAAAGTAAATCTTTTGATCAATGTATCTATTGATCAATGTATTTAGAAAATACCTTCAACTTCCTGTACCTACATGTTGAAAGTTAATCTTTGTAGTGAGAAAATCCGTTTAAGTTAAAGGGCTATTTTCATGACATTGATTAGCTTAAAAAATGTAGGCAACGGTAAAGAAGACTATTACCAAATACATTGTTGTTCTGATTTTGCTTCCATTCAGAGTTAGAGCAGTTCTTATCTCCTGCTTGTGTTCCCTGGGTTACCAACCAGCTCTCTCTGCTCTAACAGTATTTGCTGGGATGATGAAATTACTCCCTGCTGTGTCTTATCAGCAGCACAGGAGCTTGTTGATGTTTCTAAGAGATAAACTGTAACCTGTTAAAGCTCTGTAGCCTTCTACCCTGATGAATTTATAGAGGACCTATCACCTCCAGAGAAACCTCATGAGGTAACAGGAGACTAAATACAAACACTTTCTTAAATATGCTTCATTAGGAAAATCAAACCATTTCACCTGTAATTCAGTTTTTTTTTTTTTTTAAAGCGCTGGCCCTTTAAGACAGCTCTGAAGTCGGGCCAAGTAAGCACATGACAGCTTGATGGATGATTATGTTGACAGCTGTGTTGCTTTTGAGCTGGAAGAGTCCATTGTGCAGGGGGGAGCTAGGAAGTCTACTTCATGAGCACACTGATTTTCTCTGGGCTGCTATGTCTGTGCTGGATACAACATTAGCAGCAGTGCGATTTAGATGCCTGTAGATCCTGTCACACTATGTCCTCAGTGTTCTGTGCTTGCTTGTATGTAGTGAGAGACTCAGATCACCCTGTACAAGCAGCTATGCAGTCAGCTCCCCTGCACAGTTGGTATGTCTCAACAGAAAGAATCCCTTAGCTCCACTAAGAAAGTGAAAGTAAAATCTGTTCCCCTGTAATACTGACATGAGCCCTCTGAATTGCTAATGACGTGTATTGGATAAAAGTCTTATAAAGTCATCTACTACTATATTTTGTGTGTTTGTGTGGAGGTGATAGGTACTCTTTAAAGACTTTCATTACTAATGTCCCTCTATCAGGCTCGGCTAGGAATAGCAGAGCTGAAATGTCAGTCACTGCTGTAGAACTGCCCACAGCCTGAGCAGGAATTGGGAGTCTGAATCTGGCTGTGAAGAGCAGGCTCTGTGAAAAATCATGGGGAAAACACACCTTTAATTACTTTAAAATACCATGGAGACTGGCAGCATAATGTACGTTTTTGTATCGGTTAGGTCATATGGTCTCTGTGGCATTCTGGGGCAGCGTACAGTGAATGCCCATCCTTGTCCAATACTATGTTTATTTAAAGGGAACCTGTCATAGTGAACAAGCTATTTGATCTACTGGCAGAATGTTATAGAGCCAGAGGAGCTGAGCAGATTGATATATATTTTTGTAGAGAAATAGTCAGTAGAACTTGTATTTTAGTCATCTAAATCACTGCTTATTCTGGGTAAAGGAGTCCAGTGGGCGGTCTTACCAGTGATTGACAGAATTTCTTGTATGAGTGTCTAGACAGAGATGCCTCTCATTCACTAATAACACCGCCTACTGGAATCTGTCATTCAAAATAAGCAAGGATTTAAATGAATAAAATACAAGTTCTTCTGGATCCTTCCCTACAAAATACATATCAGTCTGCTCAGATCCTCCTACTCTATAACATGTTGCCCCCATATCGGAGCGCATGTTCAATGTCATAGGTTCTATTTCATCTAAAGAGTTCCAAAGTTCCCTGTTAATTTCTTAATCAACTATTATTGTTATTATTTCTGTTACAATGTTCCAAATCTTCTGGACATAAAGTAAAGGCTACAATTCCGGCCTCCTGCTGCCTCCATTAGCGGCAGCTTAAAGGGGTTGTCTCACTACATAGATTCATCTCACCTCAGTCCTGTTTCTTGGTTTCATTTTTGAACTCAGGGACATGTTTACTGGCAACCACTGACCTGCAGTGATGAACTGCTGAGGACACCACGTCTATAGCGACCACCACAGACAGCCTATCAGGAGAGATCAAACAGGTCTGTAGCTATAGCGACTAGTGCTGGCAGCCTATCAGGAGAGATCAAACAGGTCTGTAGCTATAGCAACCAGTGATGGCAGCCTATCAGGAGAGATCACACAGGTCTGTAGCTATAGCGACTAGTGCTGGCAGCCTATCAGGAGAGATCAAACAGGTCTGTAGCTATAGCGACTAGTGCTGGCAGCCTATCAGGAGAGATCAAACAGGTCTGTAGCTATCGCAACCAGTGCTGGCAGCCTATCAGGAGAGATCGAACAGGTCTGTAGCCATAGTAACCTGAAAAGCTGATGGAGCCGATACAAGAGGAGATATCTAGGGATAGGTAGGACACTGTTAATGAACAATACAGCTCTGGAAAAAAATAATAGACCACTGTAAAATTTTCAGTTTCTCTGATTTTTCTCTTCAATGGTATGTATTTTTGGAGAAAAATGTACATTGTTATTTTATTATATAAACTACTGACAACATGTCTCCGAAATTCAAAGCAAAAAAAAATTGTATTTATTTGCAGTAAATGAGAACTCTTCAAAATAATAATAAAGAAGCAGCAGCAGCCGAGCTGTCAGACCTCAAATAATGCAAATAAAACAAGTTCATATTTCTTTAGAAATAATAAGACTGATGTTTTAAGACAGGAAGAGTTCAGAAATCAATATTTGGTGGAATAACCATGATTTGTTCATTCAAATTCCTTTTGGCCGATTCCTAGCACTTGTTTTGCCATCCAGCTTGTCCTATTGCAAGAGGATTGTGAAGCCCACAGCAGGGTTTTTTATACTTTCCTTCATTAAATAAGATCTGGTTCAGGTGATCACCTCATCAGAGGCACAGTAAGTAGAATGAGGTGGACTGTGGTTGGAATTCAACTGACACTGGAATGGAATGGCCGTCAGACATGTAGAGAGGCTGAAATTTAGAAAACTGTGCAGTGGTCTCTTAATTTTTTCCAGAGCTGTATATTGCAAAGTGACTTGTTTTTGCAAGATCTTTAACATAAAAAGCAGCGATCCTTGTAGTGAGACAACCCCTTTAAGAGATTACTGTCTATTATTATTGAGTTTCTGTATACAAGTTTTATAAATTAAAGGGGTTGTCTATGAATAAATCTTCATATTCTCTGTCAGACCACACCAAATGTAACCACATCAACTGGAATCATTTTGTAAAATGTTCCTGTGTCTATATGTTGCTGTTACATACTTATTACGGTTCTCTCTGTTTTGTATTATGATTCCCTCTCAGAATGTCCAATGTATCTGGTGCTGGTGGTCACACATGCTCAGTAGCATAGTCCCACCACCTAGTTTTCTTGTACACAGGCTGTAGAGTTTCTCCTGCAACTGCACAAGCAGCCAATTCAAAGCAGTACAGTAAAAGAGACTGGATGCAATAGGTGGACACTCTGAGAGGACATTAGAAGAACAGCAGAGGGCCCCATAATAAGTACTGTAGGCAACGGATATTTCTAGACACAAAGCCACTTTTTTATTAAATCCAATAGAAAACTTATGTTTTAAGTGATCCAACAGAGTAAATCAATACACAATGAGACAGCTCTTTTAGCTCTAGGTCCATGCAGAGGATTTGGAACTATGTATCAGCTTTAAAGAGAACCTGTCACATAGATTATGCCCCCCCTTGCTGAGGACAGCATAAGCCAGTGTCAGACCTGCTGTTTCCAGCGCTGTGTCCCTTATTCTGTAAGATGCTGTAGTTTTAGAGTATTTAATGCTCAAATCTTATTCATGAGCAGGTGGTAGTCCCGCCCATCAAAGGCTAGCCCCGCCCACTGACAATTATTCACATGTTTCTACCTATTCAAAGCAATAGGTTTATCAGTTGAGGTGGGCGGGGCTAGCCTCAGGTGGGCGGGGTTTGAAAAAAAATAACGACTCTTTTCATTACTCTTTTCTGGCTGAAAACTGGTTCAATAACTCTATTGTTATTGAACCATTTTTTTGCCAATCTCAACTAATACTTCAGGTCGTTGTCCTGCTGGAACACTATGTCATCCTTTTCATACCCATAGTACTCAAGAGTACAAGAGTAAATACTCTAAAACTGCTGCATCTTACAGAATAAGGGACACAGCGCTGGGAACAGCAGGTCTGACACTAGCTTGTGCTGCCCTCAGCAAGGGGGGGCACAACCTATGTGACAGGTTCCCTTTAATCCCTATGAATATATGTTAAGAAGTTGATCTTGGAATTATTTAAAGTAAATAAACATACCGTGGATATAATTTGATAGTAAAATATGAACAATTTCTCAGCAAGCCTGACAAGTAACATTCAGTTATATAGCTGTTGTATGTATGATGACATAAGTTTGACCAGATCTCATCTATATTATAGGTCAGTAACTCCAGCCAACTACTTATCACTTAGGTGATCCAGCTATTACATTGTGTCTTACAGCCAATGCATCATGGGAAAATAAGTATGTAAATTGTCTCTCTGCCAGAAGGAATAACCTGTCTCTATAGTGCCACCTGTGGGTATCAACCATGTAAGTTAATGTCTGAGCCATAAATGAACTTGGATATTAGATTCACGACCTTTACATGCGTTGGACGTTGACTTACAGGGTAGCTACCTATAGGTGGTTTTCATTCTTCTGGAAGAGAGTTGTTTTGCCCATAAGGCTCCCTGGGGTAGGTGGATCTCCTAAATAAGAACTAGGTCCTCCCACCCTCGTAATGGCAATTGAAACGTTTCACTGGGTGTATTCCTCCATGATCAGACGATTTTTAATCCAGCAATGTATTTGCCTCTTTGCAGATTTGTAGGTAAGCTTCCATTTATGTGGACAAAAATACAGTTTGCTGCCTTAACCTAGGCCAAGGTAGAGTAGCCTTTTGGCGCAAACCCAACCCTTGAAATCTGGGGTCACATCATATTCTCCCTAGCTATACTGTGTCATACTCACAGGGGTCTAGAAAGCAAAAATATAGGGAGCTGTTTGGTGGGGTTCCAATTTGTTAATTTGGATTAGAAAATATTCTGAAACCACCTTGTTCCTTTTATGTCACTGAGAACATGACTAAACAGCTGAGAATCATGCATATGTCGATTGCACTGTGTGTCCAAGCAGGACCCCACCTGCTCAATTAGACCTCACGTAGTGTTAGAATGCTGTGCAAACCAACAAAGGTAAAGCATATATCTTTTCTTCTTATTTATTATAAATTTGAAGCAACACTTTGATGCTTTTTTCTTCAAAAACCGTAACATGCATTGAAACAATGTAAACACGAGACACTTAGCCTGAATTCTAAGCAAGTCCTGCCGTTAGTCACTAAGGACTCCGGTTCACGCGCCACTTCGGGAGTAGTGAGCGTCACAGCCTCGTGTCCTAGACATCGATTGATGCATGTTGCCCGATGTACGCAACGATTTCGGGATTCGGAGACAAGTCATCCCCGTGTGTTTCAAGCATGGCGTAGCTTCCAGGGGCGGCCGTTCTTATAGTGTCCTGTTTAAGGTGTGTGGTCGCATTCATATGAAACGCACATACTAAATAACTTAGATGAAAAGGACATAACATATTAAATAGCAAAGACTGACAAATATTAAGACATGATACCATTGACGAACACCTGTTCGACCAAACATACTACCGTTACGGAGAACTATTATATAACTTTTCTTTGCTCATTACCTTATGTCCTATATGGTTTTTATAATAATTTAGTATCCCATAACAGATAGTATCATAAAGTCTCTAAAATCGTACGGGCTAAAAGGTAGGTAGTGGGCACATACCTATGTTGATTCAAAAATATATTCCGCACGTGACAATAAATAGGGCAGGTATGTCCCCCATAGGATAGGTTATAGGCAGGCATTGGGCCCCAATAGATAGTGTAAGGCAGGCATGTCCCCCCATAGATATCCGATATAGGCTATAGGCAGGTATGTCCCCCATAGATAGTTATAGGCAAGGCATGTTCCCCATAGATAGTTATAGGCAGGTCATGTACCCCATATAGCAGGGTGAGCTTATTAGAAAAACCACAAATATGAGAAATATCAACCTCGCGCCCTGTCTGTCGGAGGCTTACCTCGACAGCTGCGGTGTTCCTTCTGTGGGGCACAGGCGGTGGATCTTCATCAGGCGCACAGGCAGCGTGATGACATCGCGCCCCCCAAGACTGCCTAGTGCGGAGAATCCGGACGGTCCGTTAGTGTTCACGCGCCGAAGTGCGTACGAATTACGGGCCGAAAAAACGGCCATTCGATTACCGGTGATTTGCACAGGTTCTCTATAGAGAAACTATGGATTACGTCTCCTCTCCCCGCCCTGGCGAATCCGCCGGGGCGGGGGAGACTATATTGACATGTGAATTACTAGCGGCGTATACGCGCGCCGCTGGCAATTCAAGTGCAAAGGGCGGCGAACGCTATAGTGCCGGCCCCTCCGCTCACCTCCCCCGCTCCCACCCCGCGCCCGGTCCACACGGCGTAATTGCGGGGCGTAATACGTCCCGCAATTAAGCCGAGTGTCAACATGCCTTACGTAACTGTGCCGCAATTCGAGCCGCCAAAAAACGTCATTAAATGATAAATAGTACCCGTATTTTGGGTATGTCCGCCGCTGTGCGTAAGGACTTGCCTATATATCATGTCATGTTTAATTTACCCGTAGTGGTGAACGGCGTAAAAATAAGAAAAAAAAAAGAAACAGAGTCACAGTAGATTAAGGGTTTTGTTCATCCACCAGACATAAGATGGAATAAAAGTGGATTAAAAATGCCTATAAAAACCCCAATGTTGTGTATCCAATGATTTAAAACATCCATTCACATCCTGCAAAAAGAAAGAATTCCTACAATGCGCCTGTATATGGAAAGTATAAAAATGTTATGGCTGTACTCAGAATGGATTGAGCGATGCATAAATTATGTCTTTTACACGACCGTTAAAAAACATCTTTTTTTTTTTTAAAAGTGGTTTTGCAAGATAAAAAAGAAAAAACACTATATAAATTGGGTTCATCGCCCCATAATACGGTATCTCGACCACAGGAGTGAAGCTAAACTTATTTACGGATTACGCACAGTGGTGCGCATGTTAAAATAATAATAAGAATGAAACACAAACTAGGATTGCAGTATTTTCGCTGCACTCGCCTTCAAAAAACGGAGGTTTAAAACTGAATCTAAAAAAGTCTTGTCCCCCCAAATAATGATGTGCCAATAACAAAACATCAACTATCCCACAAAATGAACACAAACTATATAGACGCAGCTCCATACGCACAGAGAAAATTAAAAAGTTATGTGCTGTTATCTCAGACCTACTGGGCAAGTTGCAAGAATGTGTTTTTCTTGGTTTGTGAATAAAAGTTGTTTTTTTTGTATATAAGCAGGTAAAAAATAAAAAAATATACAAAATTGGTCTATTGCTGTAATCGTTTTTTCGGACCTTGCTGACGTAAAGCTTATGAGCATGGCATATCTAACACAGATGGACCGCGCTATAAAAAATAAAAAGTTAAAAACACTACCAGCGGATTGCTGTTATTTTGTTGCGCAAAACGCCTCACAAAACCTTGTAATTAAAAAAAGTGAACCGGATGTGTTGTATGACCCATAACGGTGACCAATAAAATGCATCGAGATGCACCCCGCAAAAAAACAAGCCCGGCTAGAAAAGACAGCTCTGCACACAGATAAAATAAAAAAAAGTTTATGAGACTGTTCAGAATAGGTCAACATAAAACACACAATTTTTTTATGTAGACCTATTTATTATTGTGTAAAGTAATAAAACATAAAATAAATAGCTATATAAAATTGTATTTACATTTCAATCTGTAGTCCGAGCCCCCATTAGGTTAAGTGTTTATGTCACCATCATTTACATGTGCACGGCGATGATTGTGTGCCCCCGCCGCTGTAAAATTGAAGCCTAGCCAAAAAACAATGGGTGTGAGACTGCAGTTCCCTGCCCTCCCCCCCCCCCGCATTCTGTGGGCCCAATGCTAAAAAAAACAATGGAACACCTGTGCACCCAAAAATGCACGAATACACCCCTAGATGAAATCCCTGAGGGGTGTTTGAATCTAAAATGGGGGCGACTTGTGAAGCATTCACCTGTTCTGGTACTTTAGGGTCTTTGCAAATGCGACATAGGCCCCATAAATCTGCGTTCCAAAAGCCAAATAGTGCGCTCCATTCCGTGTTGTGACGCCCTGCCATGCACCCAAACGCGAGCTGGTTTAACCCACATGTAAGGTATTGCCGAACTTCGGAAGAAATTGCTTAACAAAGTTTTGGGGTTCTTTTTTTCCATGGATTCCTTGTAAATATGAAACATTTTCAGCTTAAAATTGCAGATTATTGGAAAAAAAAATGTTTTTAATTGGGTCACTGGACTATGCTACTAAAAAAAAATTTGGTGAATACCTGTGGGTGTGCGATATATATCAACTAGAGACCTGTATATGTATCCCTTAAGGGTTGTAGTTTCCAATATGTGGGTTTGTTTTAGGGGTGTATTATTTGTCGTTTTAGCACCTTCTTGAGGACCTCTTCAAATCTGTGAAATGGCGCCTAAATAAATAGTGCATTGTCAGAATGAGGACCCCAGAGTCCAGTAGGTGCTGCCTCTCGGGGGCTTATGGTTTTGAGCCAAATAGTATGCACTGAGCGGCACCATTTGGGATAGTTTCTAAAATAGAACGGCAGACCTGGGGAAATTATGTGATTACATTGCATTACCTAGTCACATTTACGTTATTCGCAGGTGATTAATTGGGATTGAAATGAATGAAAAATCTGCAAAAATAAGTAAATTTGAAATTTCACCTCCACGTGTTGCTTTATTTCTGTGAAATTCCTAAAGGGTTAACAAACTTCCTAAACCACTGTTGTTGAAATGCACTTTAAGGGGTCTAGTTCTTAGAAGGTGTCTTTTATGGGGGGAATTAACTACAGGTGCCCCACAAAGCTACGTCAGAACTGGGATTGGGTCCCTAAAAAAATGCTATATTGGCAAATTTCTGAATCATGTGAGTTTGAGAAATTAGACGACTAATAAATTTTTTTTCCTAGCCCTTTAATGATCTATACAAAAAAAAGGACATTTAAAAGAACGGATTTCTGCCAAAATATAGGGACATTTGGTAGATGCTAGTTATATTAAACTATTTTGTGGTGAATAATTGTATCTGTCTTGCTCGCAGAAATGTTTGATCGGAACATTCAAAATCACAAGATTTTGTCAATTTGTTCATGATGAATTTTGTGATATTTTTCACAAAAAGACAAGGTGTGTATATGGATAAAATTTTGTGCTTATAACGTAAAGTCACAATGTGTCACGAGAAAAAATATCTGAGTGTCACTGTGATAGGTAAAAGTTGTCAAAAAGTTATTCTCACATATGAGGTGACGCATGCCAGAAAGCAAAAATTAGCTTTGTCAGTAAGGGCGCGAAAGTGGCTGGCCGGGTCCTTAAGGGGTTAAAGACATTTCTATATCAGAACATTCTTTTGATCATAACCAAATCTTTATGTGTATCTTACATTTTTAACAAAAATATTAATACTGGATCATTTTAGCCCATGATAATGGCGCTTTCTTTGTCTGTTTATACATATTGTATATTATTATTCATTTTTAAACATGTCTGTGCTATAAAAGAGCTCACAACATGTTAATTACATCTACATCAAAACATGGGCATGAAAGTAATTGTTGGTGATAGCAGCTGCTGCAAAAATAGACCATAGTGCACTTACAGGAAGTAGGTACTCGCTCATCGTTATTTACATCCCCACAAAACATACAATAAAATACTTCCAAAGACAAGGTGCAAAACAATTAGATATACATAAAAGATACAAATATCCTTCAAGACACCCCAATTCTTGAGTAAGTACATATACTGTATTATTCATCTAGCTGTCAAACAGAAGAAATGGGCTAACAATGTTTTGAACTTTTGACTTACGCAGGATCCTAGTCTCACTCATTCGCACTTACTGACCTATGTTATAGACAGAATCATTGCTTAATCTATCTTATGCATTAAATTTGACTTCAACTATTTAGCATCTAGTTAGTTCTGCAGATTTTTGTCATGTAAAACTTGCATATGTTACTGTTTTTGCTCCTGAAATCTAAATTTAATTGTTTTAAGATATTTTGCAATACATTTTGCAAAATAAATGAAAAAAAAACAATTTTTCCCCCAATCCTGTTGACGGAAAAACAGCCTAGTCCCGCCGGCCCACTTGTAGGGACGGACGGACTAACTTGGGTGTATCTACGACGTGTTGGGTTGTTGGGCCGTGTTGCTGGGGTGGGGTGGCCATGGGGTCGGGTCGTGTGATGTGGTGTGTTTGTGTTTCTGGTGTTTTGGCGTTGCTTTGTGTGTGGTCTGTCTGATCCTTCTTTTAGGGTGGGTTGATGTTGTGATTTGTTGTGTCTGTTTGGGATGTTTTTGGGAGCTCTTTGAAGGGGTCAGCCAATTGATTATGTCTGTTTCCTGATCTTGATCTGTGATGTAGCCCTCCTTGTCGCCACTACTTTGGGGTCGACATGAGTTGAGGGTGTGTGTGTTTGCTTGTGTTGAGGATTGAATGCATAAAATTGCTTGCCTAATTGTTGCAGTTTGATGTCTGGCTGCTGCTCTGCTGGTCGTTTTAGGTTGTAGTGGAAGGACTTGCGTTGCTGCCTGTGTGCCTGGTTATGTCCGATGCTGGGGGTGTGGCTGGTGTTGGTATTTATGTGCCCTGAGGGTTAGTATTAGGGGAACCCAACCTGTTGTTGGCTGCTTTGGTGGTTACTTATTGAGAGCGCGGGAGGCTATGTGTGTAGGGGTCCGTGTTGGTTAGGCTCTGGTGATTGAATCGCTGAATGAAGATCGTGAGAAGTCCCTCAGATTATGAAGTTTTATAGATTTTTGAGATTGAGCACGTGGATGGGGTCAACATACTTGAGACAGTGTCGGTTGAATGTGGTTTACTAGATTGGGTGTGTATAAGGTAATATACTACGTGGGTTTTAAGACGAGATTTGGTTGGCAGGAATGTTAGCATGTTAGTGGTTGATGTTGTTATCATGACCAAAAGGCAGTTTTAAAATAGTCATGTTTGGTTTACCTTGTGCTCTTGGGTGCCTTTGCTTTGGGGTGCGGGTGGCTTGCGGGGTGATGTGGGTTGTTGTTTTTATTGGGGTGCCGTTGTGTGTTTGTCTTTATGATGTGTGTTTGGTGTGGGCAGGGTGTTGATGTGTGCCTGGTGTGTGGTGTTTGTGTGTGGTTTGTTGTATCTGTTTGTGTGATGTCGATTCTTTACTTGTGCTGTTGGTTTGGAATGTGAATGTGTTGTCTGTGACCTGCTTGCGTCATGGTTGTTACCCCTGCTCGTTGGTGATTCTTAGAACAGGTATTATAGTCCAGGCCCCTTTTTTGTGTGGTGAGCTCCTGGTTCGCCTGTGATTTTTGTTGTCTTGGCTTGTTTGAGAGTGTGGGCGAGTGCCTGTCGTATACTTGTGACTGTCATGGACCCTACTGCCTACTATCGACACCCTGTGGGTGCTTATGCGGCTTGTTGTTTGTGATGTTGATGAACTTCCTCCGCGACTTCTTATGGGTCATGTCTTTGATGATGGTTTCTTGGAGGGTACCATTGAAACAAAAAATTTCGGACTATTGAATGCCTCTGGGGGCTAGGGGCATTTGGTCACAGAACTGAGGCCGTGTTTGTGGGTTGTTCTCGGTCTGTGTTCTTGTTGTGCTGTGTTTGATTGTGTGTGGTGTGTTCCTCGGTTTTTTGCGTGGTACCTAATTTTGATCCAGTAAGCCTTTTAGTGATTCTGTGGGTTGCTTGTGTTTTCCTCGGATGACGCTGTTGTTTGTGTGTTCCTTGTTGGTATAGTCAAAATGTGCTTATCTTTGCAATGGTGATCCCCTGTTTTATGGTCGTGTGCTGGTGATGTGTGTTGGTTCCCGGTGTGATTGTGGATTGTGTGATTTATTATCTCTGATGTTCCCATCATTGCTGGTTCCTTCGGTGATGAATGACCTGTGTGATGTGGGTATAATGTGGCTTTGTGTATTTTGCTTGTGTTGTTGTGTGCTGGTTGCGCTTGATGCTTGTTGTTTTGGTTGTGTCGTGCTTTTGTTTGGTTGTGTTTGTGAGCTTCTGAATTATGTTTGCATGGTGGACCGATTTCTTTGTTGATGTGTGAACCTCGGTGTCCCTGATTTGGCACTAGTTTTGATGAGCGTGATCGTTCCTTATGAATCGCGATATGAAAGTATCGGAGAGCGAGATCCCGATTCGTGGTTTGTTCTTGATTTGGTGTTGTTTGATTGGCATTATTCTTTGATAGCTTGTGTGATGGGGTACTGAGCATTTGTTGTTGTCAAGTTTTGCTTAATTTAGCTGGTTCCCATGATGTGAGGTATCCTTGTTGTTTTGCGATGGTTTGGTTTGATCTTGCATTGTGCTTTCTGTTGGTTGGTTGGTGGTGCGTCGTGGATTGCTGCTTTTCTCTACTAGTTAAGGGCTAATTTTTGAATGCTTGGGCTTCATTACTGTGTTAATAGTTGTTGGCTTGGTTGTTTGGGTCTAGGTTGGTATGCCTGAATCTTGTGAGCTCTAGACTTCTTGTGAGTGTATCGGTGATTTTGTTGTATGTTGACTGTGGTGTTGGTTGGGTATGGCTTAAGTTAAATTGTGGCTGTTTAGTGATATGCTTCCTATCGCACTGTATTTGCACTCCCCTGTTGTTGCTGATGAGCTTGTGTTGTGGCATGACTTGTATGGGTGTTTGGTGTGTTGGTGATTTTGTTGTGTGTTTGTTGTTCCGTTGGGTTTTGACTATGTTGTGTGGTGGTGAGCACCTTGCGTTCATCTTGCCTGATGTGTTTTGCTGGTTCACATGATTGTCCTATGAGTGTGTGTGATTGCGGCTTGGTGTCGTCTGTTTGCCTAATTTGCTTTGACTGATTTGCCTTGCCGCCCCCTTTGTCGGTGTTGGCGGATTGCTGTGTCTGCCTATGTGTGATTTGAGCCCTGGTTTGTCCGTGGCTGTGTTGGTTTGAGGGGTTGTTTGTGGTTCGGTTGTTGTGTTTTGTTTGTTTTGTGTGTTGTTGTTTGTGTTGTTTTGTTGTGGTGTTGTGCTTGTTTGTTGATGGCTGTGTTTGCTGTGTGTGATGTGTTTGTTTTTTGTGTGTGTGATGTGGGTCATCCGTAGCCTGATAGCCTGTATTCCTTGTGTGTGGGGGTGTGTGTCGCTGGCGTGACTGTTTGGTGTGATTCTTGGTTGATTGTGTTGTTTTGTTGTGTGTTGTGTGCTGTGTTGATGTTCTTTGTGGTGGATTGGTTCTGTTGTGTGTTTGATGTGTTGTGATTGTGATTGGGTGTAGACTGTGGGACTGAAGTGGTCGTTGCCAGCGGTGTTGATGGGTTGTGTGTATGTTGGGTGTGGGTGTTTTTGGGTGCTCTTTGTGTCTGTGCGGGTTGGTTTGTGCTGGGTGAGCGTGAATAGATTTGAGTGGGTGTGCCTTTGTGTGGTCCCTTTCTTGTGTCTGCACTATTTGGTTCTCTGGTTGTATGTGATGTGAGTTCGTTTGATCTTTTTGTTGTTTTGTTGTTGTGTTTGGGTTGTGGACCTTGTGTGGTTGTGTAGTGCCAGCCTAGAGTGGTTGTGTTGGTTGTCCTTGGTGTTTCTGTTTCCACGTAATTGATTGAATGTGCTGGATTTGTTGTGACCGCCTCGTTTGTGTTGTTTTGACTATGGTAGTTGTTTGCGCTGTTCTCTGCCGGAAGTGACGTTTTGCTTGCTGGCCCGGTCCACTGCTATTTTCGTCGAAGGCATTTCCTTGGTTTCTTCGCTATGATGGTGTTTGTGGGATGATAGGCCTCTTCCTCTTCTGATGAGGCATGGAAGCTTCCGGGTATTTTGCTCTTAGTGGGTATGACTTGATACGAGGATGTGTATTGTTCGCCGTTTTGTTCGTGTGATCACCACTGCTGGGTGTGTCTTTTGTGTGTGTTTTGTGTTTTGTGTTTGTGTTTTTTTGGATGTGCTGTTGATGAGCACCGGTCACGAGGCAATGTCCCTGGCTTCGGTTTGTGTAGCTAAATACTGTGCTCGGATGGGTGAAGTCGGCGCCTTGTAGTAGACTGGGGAGCTCTGGACAAGTGCGGCCTTTGAGTGGGCTTGAAGGCTCGCCCCCCGTCTTCGCAGTCGTTTTGGTCCAATCGTGAGTATCGGACGGGGAGGGCAACCTGCTTCTTGGGGTGATGTCCGGTCAGGGGCTTTTCCAGGCTACATAAGTGTGGAACACACCTCCTATAGTAGAGCCCTAGCGGTGCCAGAAGAAATCACGCCTGCTTGCTTGTCCTGTGGGTCGTGGGGCCAGGATGATGTTACGATGGATCCACTTTTTCCGGGCTCTTGGCCTCAAGGCCCCCCCACCTACCCGGGTGCGCCCCAGGGTAGGTGGAACCTCACTCTGCATGCCCAGCTGGCACTTTTTCCGGCGTTATGATGCAATTAAGCCTGTGGCCTGGCGGATACTTCGTGCCAAGCACCTGCGTCAGGGTGCTGGAGGTGGTCCCTGTGCCAGGGACTGAATGCGGCTATGTCATCCAGGTTACGCAATCCGTGTACCCGCTTCAAGGTTCTTAAGCAGCTGTGGTTGACCAATCACTGTAGTAGTGTGGCAGGGGCATTTATTCATGCGCGCGAATGCGCATGAGGGTGGTCTCGTACAGTCGCCCTAATGCGGGTTGATAAAGGCAGAGGCGTTCCGCTTGACCTCACGGCTGGGTTCAGGGGAAGTTTGCCAATATCCCCATGCTCATGATCCATGATGGTTCAGGTACTTGGCCCCGGCCCAAACTGATTTTGAGCAGGTCATCGATGGTTGTGGTGCGTGTGGCATTGGGGAACGAATCAGTGGCACCGTGAACAGCGTTGATGCCCCCTTGTTAGTATCCGCAGAGAACCGGGTGGTTCGATTCGTCTTCTTGGGGTGACGACAAGAGACTACAGGCGTGTGGGCCCCAGGCATGTTTTGGATGCTTGGATTGACCCCCTGCTTCGTATCTCGTCATCTCCTCACGCATGTGGCTGCCTGCACTGTCGGGGGAGGCATCCGAGTGTGATGAACTGCCGGATTGGGAGGGTGTATCCCCGGTGTCCACTGTGATGGACGGTCGTGACTCCGTCCTTCAGGGCGCTAGCGTTAGTGGAAACAATGTGCCCGAAGGGGTGGAGGGTGTGCTATGCGCTGGGGACCGTTGGTTCCTCCGGAGTCTGGCACAAATCTCCACGTCCCCTAAGGACCACCTGCCCTGCCAGGGGTACGCATGTCCAAGAGGTTCTCCTGTCTCACTGTTGACTCGGGCAGGTTGCACCACGGGTAAGGGCATGATAACCTCCCGCTCATGATGCGCCTTCATCATGTTCACGTGGAAGGGCCTTTGCGGCGCCTTGCCCTCGGTGTTGTGTAGTCCAGGGTGACAGGTATGTGACTGCGTTGTAGTTGGGATGCACGGACTATTATTGGGCTTTTTGCAGTGCCTGAAGCTTGTCCTGTTGGGTACAGGGCAGGGAACGCACACTTTTTGACCCACTGGTATGGTCCTTCTCACGCAGAGCGTTTGACTGGTCGTACCACTGCTTGTGGTCGGCCTGGGCCTTGGCTATTCTGCGGTGCACTAGCTGCGTTCAAGGCCTTGCATTTTGTCACGGTGAAGCGCTACGACATACTCAAGACCGACACCTGGGGTTGCTATGTCTCCTTCCCCAGTGGCCTTCGATTCAACAGACGTAGCGAGGGGCCCCCGCCAAAACGTCATGCACCGATTAACAGGAGCTTCGAAGGGAGCAAAGCCGTTGCGGTTTGGGGAACTTCTCCCCGGTATGTGGAATAGTAGTGTGTGGATGAGGTACTGTTGTGCCCTAGTCGCGCCCGTGGGGTGTCGGAGTCCTACATCTTAAGCATCTCTGCTTAGGGCTGCGCCATTGAATCTGTTCACCAACAGGCACATTAGTCTGTGGGTGGTCTCGCGGGAGCTGGCTGTCCAGTATGTAGCACCTGTTATCAGCTTTACAGCAAGGATCTCCATTAGCTGCGACATGAACTGGGTCCCGTCCGGTCAGTGAGCATTTCCAGTGGAGGGAAAGCCTCAATCGGGAGATAAAATCTGTCCTAGGTTAATGGGCGGGTCGCGCCACTCTTGGGTCGGACCGAATGGACGTCACTCTCGGCTACCGCGTTCCGGCTACGTGAGTGGCATAGTCTAAAAAATGTTGACCGTAGGTATGAAGCGTCATTTTCCCGAGCTGCTGGAATGGACATGCGGTCCAATTTAAATTCCCACAGCACTCGCTGAAAAGGCTCGTCTATGTAGGCAGAGTGGTACCGTGGGGCGCTGTGTGGGCGTCTCGGGCCACCCGCCTTCCCCACCCTTGCTGACAGGTGTCCACGAACGGCATTGTAGGCAGCCACATCATGTCCCATCTGTGGCCAGTAGAAAAATGCTGGGCAGCCTTTTCCTTGGTGCTTGTCGTATCCGAGGTGAGTTCTGGGCCATCGAGGAATTCTCATGTGCAGGCCAATCAACTTCCGCCCTGGAACGTTAGATAGGTTGGTCCTACAATCGGCGGTTGGTCCTGGGCCACGCTATAGCATGTGAGTCGTCCGGTGGAGGACCGTCACGTGGTACAGCCTGCTGTTGGTCCAGACCAAGCCCTCGGCGTCGGGTGTTCCTGCTGGAGTCCGAAGGTGCTGTGCGCCTGCTCCTTGAGGCTTTCAGGCGCTTGTCGTCAGTCGCTAACGCTGCTGAAACGGTCGACTAGACGTGGCCAGAATGGACGAGGGGACTGCCACGTCATCTGTCGGTTCTCACGGGGGACCTATTTCCTTCCGTGGCCCTTCACCTATCCCGTCTGGGGCTAAGACCTGGTGTCCGTATTGGTGAGGATACGTGGGCCCCTGGTGGAGGCTCTCCTGGCCCTTGCCACTGTGCGTTGACAGCTGTGAGGCCACGACCGTGCTGTCAGATAGCGCTGTGGTTGCTTCGACCCCCTCTGGCGTTATATAAGTCAGCAGTCTGCTTGGCCTAACTGGCTCTTCCGACATCCTGTTTTGAAGGGGAGGGGGAGGACCTGCTGTCTGTGTGCCGTTCCCTGGAGGTCGTGCCTCACTGTGTGCTCCCCACCACAAGCTGTCTGCCCCCTGTCAGCCCTGGCTGTGGGGAGACCTGCCCTGTGGACCTTTCCTGGGGGAGCCCTGCCCACCTGCATGCTCCCCACCACAGTGGTCTGCCCCTGTTTGTCCCCTCTGAGCCACACCATGAGGACAACAAATCCCAGCAGCTGCTGGACCACACCCTGGCTGCCCTATTGCAACATGCTGACATTACTCTCTCACAGGATGGAGATGGGACACACCATGTCACCCCACCCCATACTCCCATCAGTATGCATATTAATAACATTGTTTTGCAACATTAACATGGTTGGATGCATATACATTTGGGGGGGAGCAGACCTTGGGGCTTCAGGGGGCCTCAAACGGGCTACAGCCGCCCTACAAGTCTGTCCCTAAACAAAATATTAGCGGGAATGTTCGGCGAAATTCAAACCTCCCGGCCATTCCTGGCCACGGCACCCAGTCACAAATTAACACCACTGGCAAAACTGGCAGCGCCGGCACAAGCCTCCAATTCATGGAGACAGCGCAAGTCTTTCAGTTATCATGGTCCTTTTGGGGCACCAGTCAGGCCGCACCCAGTCATGCTCCGCGCCGGTGTCCAAGAGTCCCATGGCAACAGATCGGCCCACGGTTGACTGGCTAGGTAGTTATCAAGGGGCCAATCTCCCACCCTCCACACACAAAACAATGGGGGGCTTGGAAAAGTGATGGGGATGGTGCGCCCTTATGGCGTGCGGGGGACATGCTTGGGTGCTTGAATATGTCCCGGTTTGTTTGCAAAGGTGAAGAGTCGGTCGTTCCCAGACAGATGTGGGAAGCATGGGCTGGGTGGCCCCCGGGGGATTAGGGGGTAGCGGGACAAGTGTGGGCCCTGTGAGGCATATTACCCCCTCTCTCAGGCTTGGTGTGCTCCCTTGGGCCTCCGTGGTGCGATTGTTGTGGCGACTCAGTCCGCGTAGGTTTAGCTGTGGCGGTTGCCCGCGCCCTCTGGTTTCTGTAGTCTACTGAAGCTGCTGGTAGGTCCTCAGGGCTGTTCCACAAAAACTGCTCCGTGGCCGATGAGCTCCTTGTACAGCTTGATTGGGCGGTGGTTGGTGAAAAATTTTCTTTGAGCCCGAGGTCCATGGTCGATGTTCTGACTCTCTGGAGGGGCCCTCTGATGTGGTCGGTCCCAGCTGGCTGTTGTAGGACCACGCGCTGCTGAAAACTCCGGGAGCTTGTCTCGCCTGTACATTTCAGGGAGTGAGATTTGTACTGCGGATCAGTGCCTGCTTGTTCTCTGTGTACGGTCAGAGGTGGGACTCGCTGGGCGGGTTCCGAAGATCTTCAGAGCTTTTGAACTCTGAAGTACGAGGAATGGTGTCGCAGAACCGAACCCACTGTGTCCACAGCACATGGTTGCTGGCGGCAAATTATTTTCTAATAAAAGAATGCCCTTTAGCAGGAAGGTGTAGTCACGCTCGTCTTTATCCAGCATGGGGTTGAATAGTCCTCCGCCACTCAACTTTGATGACCGGGGTCTGTGAGGAGGCTCTTCACTTGGCCGGGGGTGGACTGGCCATTTTCTGAGATGTTAGCACCTGTAATGGTGGTCACTGGTACCGTTGCCTGACGTTCCTTCGGCACTCGCTGCCGACTGGTCTATGCAGCTGCCGCCGCTTATAGCCGTTCGCGTGATGTTCTGCTGGCTGCCGTCTTCTAGGTCCGCTCGCATGTTCTGCAGCTGCCGCCTCTAGCGCGGCTCGCGACGTTTGCGAGCCTCGCTTAGCCAGGGCAGTCTTGAATGTAGAATAGCGAAGAGTGAGCTGCCCTACGCGCTGCACCCGTACAGACTGTGGACTGGTCCTTGAGGGGCGTCGAGCCGGACTCCCCTCGTCTGTGTAGTCCACAGCCTTGGCCTGGGCCGAGCTCCTCTATGGTCTTAACTTCTATGCGAACTGTTTCCTCGCGGGCTACAGCTTTGCCTGCTTGCCACGACCAGCCATCCTGTGCAACGCAATCACTGGGTTACTTGACACGCGCAAAACTGCAACCCCAAAACCTTCGTATTTGCACTCTGATGCGTCTGTAGTGCTGAGTTAATCTTAAGACCCCGAGCAGCAAAACCACTGCTGGTAGTCACTTGTAGTGTATTTGGGTGAGTGACAAGCTGTTATGCGCGCATCACAAACATAGTGTTCTTGATCCCACGCCTCTGCACCGTAATATGGTGGACGAAAACAGCCTAGTCCGCCGGCACACTTGAGGGACGATGTGTCCGTGAACTTGGGGTGCATGTCGGACGTTGCTCTTGCGACTAAGGGGGAGCTCAAGGTCAGCCAGATACTGTTTCACACTGTTCTCCCCCTTGCCCACACTGCACAGGGTGAAACAAACAGTATGCTGACACAGTTCGCTTCGGTTTACTTATGTAAGCACCGGTCGCGTTTTACCGAACTTTATAGAGGGTCAGGACACCAACCCTTGGGTAGCTATATACTATAGACGAGGATTAGGCAGGTGATCGGCCGTTTGATCGCAAGACAGACTAACTGCAGGATTAAGAGCTTATAGATTTATTTATGCCTTGGAGGCACACTAAGAGACAGGTAATATTTTACAAGATGGAATAATAATGTTCGAAGGTTTGAGAGAGAGGTGCAAATTACGAATTATGGATTACAGACTAGCAGTTAAAATGTCAGGTTACTTGTTGCTTGCTTGGTGCCCGGATGCATGGGGGGACGGGAATGTGGCCCTGGCTGCTACGTGATGATGTTACTGGACCTGCTCTCAGGTACCCCCCTCCTTGGATCAAACAGGAAGAGCCACCCCTGGCTCCTGGCTTATATCAGCGAGGGGCAGCCCGCTTGGCAGCCCCCCTACACACACCTGGGACGGGCTATGAACTCCTCCCACTCAGGTCATGCAGTTTCTGATACAAATCCAAAAATGGACTATAACTCGGCAGGGCATTGGCACAGAACCGAGCCGGTGGTACCATCAGAACCGTCTGGGCTTTCCTGACGCCTGGATATCAAACATGCTTATCTTATGGACCCCGTAGGCCCGGTTCTGGATATCTCAGTCCCCATGCGTCCTGGAAACCGGGAAATGGGCCTGTGCGTGCGGGGAGCTCCATATTTTGCGATATGAACCCGCCATGCACCAGTTATGAGCGGATCGCCTATGAATCGATATGAAATATCGGAGACGACCCGACTGGGTTTGATTGATTGAAGTCTTTGAAGCTGGGACTAGCATTTGTTCAGTGCTAATTAGATTCATGAGGATCTTTTCATGGGTTGACCCCATGCTGTGGCGACTTCCTACAGAAAGGCATTTACACTGGGCTTCATTACTGTGTGAAATTGAGCTTGTCCTAGGCTGGAGCCATCTGTGTTCTGACTAGATTAACATGTAAATTGAGCTTGTCTGTGGTGGGGGAAGGCCGTGATCTGACTAGATACAGAATGGGGGATGCAATAAAGTGATTTCTTCCTCACACCACCTTTGGCTTTCACACTGCCTGAATCCTTCTGGGCTCTGGATCAGATTCAAGCAGGTCTCAGCCAAAACCTGATCCCACATCTCTTCTACACCTTCCCAATTGTTGATACATACTGGTCGTCTCACTTGGGTATGATTACAGCTTTTTCTTCATCTCTACCCACAAGTTTTCAATTGGGTTAAGGTCAACTAATACTTCAGGTCAATGTCTTGTTGGAACACTATGTCGTCCTTTTCATACTCATAGTACTCAAGTGTAATAATAATTATAATAATCTTTATTTATATAGCCGCCAACATATTCCGCAGCAACTTTACAATTTGGAGGGTGTAGGTACAGACAAAAGACATACAATGTACAATGAAAAGCTACTTACAGATGAGACACAAGGAGTGACCGCCCTGCTCACTCACTACTATTGGGGGCCCTGGCTGCTAAGGGGGGCCCTGGCTACTATTGGGGGCCCTGGCTACTATTGGGGTCCTGGCTACTATTGGGGGCCCTGACTACTAATGGGGGCCCTGGCTACTAAGGGGGGCCCTGGGTACTAGTGGGGGCCCTGACTCCTAATGGGGGCCCGGACTCCTAAGGGGGGGCCCTGACTAATAAGGGGGGCCCTGGCTACATAACGGGGGCCCTGGCTACATAAAGGGGGCCCTGACTACTAAAGGGGGCCCTGACTACTAAAGGGGGGCCCTGGCTACATAAAGGGGGGCCCTGACTACTAAAGGGGGCCCTGGCTACATAAAGTGGGGCCATGGCTACTAAAGGGGGGCCCTGACTACTAAGGGGGGGCCCTGGCTACATAAAGGGGCCCCTGGCTACATAAAGGGTCCCCTGGCTACAAAAAGGGGGGCCCTGAACTACTTAAATGGGGCCTGGCTAAATAAAGGAAAGGGCCTGGCTGTCTATAAAGGGGGGACCAATGGCTACATAAGACACAAGGAGTGACCGCCCTTGCTCGTCATAGAGCTTACAATACTATTAGGGTGACGGGAGGACGAAGGGTAAGAAGTGACGTAGATTTACAATGGTCCCAGCCATGGTGACATAAATATGGGGTTGTTTTATGTAGAATTCAGAAGGACCTGCCACCCAAACAGTACATCTATATAAGGATAAGTGACGAAAATGAGTGCGCTGGTGGGTGAGGGGAGGGGGGGGGGGTAGCCATTAAGGATTCTGGTAGGCCAGAGTGAGAAGATGCGTTCTCAGGGGCCTCTTAAAGCTATGAGAGTTATGATCTGCCTTGTTGCCACAGTAGCATGTTCCAGTGACTTGGATGCCGCACGTGTGAAGTCTTGGAGACGGGCATGGGAGGTTCGGGGATGTTTGATGAGTGTAACCTGTATCTTAAAACAGGGGCGGAGAGGGGGGTGGGGTTTAGTAACAGGATGACGGGCTCGGACGGGGCCCCCAGGGGAGGGTAAAACCCCCCGGGGGCCCTTTCCCCGAACGCTGGGGGCCCTGGGGGCCCGGGCCCGGGCCCCCCCCGGGGGCCCACCGGGGCACCCGGTTCCCCTGAACCCCCGGGGGCCCTGCGCCCGACCCCACAGGAGCCCCCGGCCCGGAGTTGGGGTTTTGCCCCCGACCCCCGGGGCTGCGCGGCGGGTCAGGGGGAGCACAGCGCCACAAGCGCTGCGCTCCCCCCTGATCCCCCCTGGCGGGTAAAGGGGTTTACCCTAAAGCCTCCCGGGGCCCCGGGGCCCTATTTGCTAAACGGGGTTTGGCGAGGTGACGCCCACTTCCCCGGGCGCCGCCTATGCAGGGGGGCATAGGGAAAAACCAGGGGCAGCGGCAGTGGGAGCGGGGGGGACCGGGCAGTACCGGAGCGGGACCGGAGCCAGGAAAGGGGATTTTTTTTTTTTTTTTTTGTAAACAAAATCAAAAAAAGGGGGCCCCGGCTATTTAAGGGGGGCCCGGGCCCTACAAGGGGGGCCCTAAATTTACTGGGGGGCCCGGGCCCTACTTTGGGGGCCCTGGCTACAAGGGGGGCCCGGGGCACTATTGGGGGCCCGGGTTATTTGGGGGGGCCCCGACTACTGGGGGGGGCCCTGGATACTATTGGGGGCCCCCGGCTACTAAGGGGGCCCTGGTATTTTGGGGGGCCCTGACAACAAAGGGGGGGCCCCCGGGCTACAAAGGGGGGGCCCTGATTTCAAAGGGGCCCGGGAAAAATAAGGGGGCCTTGATTACTAAGGGGGGCCCTGGCTATTTTTGGGGGGCCCTGGGCCTATTTTGGGGGCCCGGGCCCAAATGGGGGGGCCCTGGCTCAAAAGGGGGGCCCTTTGACATTTAAGGGGGGGCCCCGGTTTAATTAAAGGGGGGCCCCGGGTTTTACTAAGGGTCCCCCTGACTACAAAAAGGGGGGCCCTGACAAATATTGGGGGCCCTGACTACAAAGGGGGGCCCTGACTACTTTTGGGTGGCCCTGGCAATTTTGGGGGGCCCGACAAACAAAGGGGGGCCCGGGCTACTAAAAAGGGGCCCCTGGTTTCAATTTGGGGGGCCCCGGGACTTTTAAAGGGGGGCCCTAAATACAAAGGGGGGGCCCTAAACCTAGGGGGGCCCCTAAACTACTTTTGGGGGCCCTGACTATTTTTGGGGGGCCCCCCTTACAAAGGAGGGCCCAAACAAACTACTTTTTGGGGGCCCGGGCAACTTTTGGGGGCCCAAATTAAAATTGGGGGCCCGGGTTTTGGGGGGGCCCCCTGGCAAATTTTGGGGGCCCTAAATACTAAGGGGGGCCCGGGCTACTTTTTGGGGGGCCCTGAAAACAAAGGGGGGGCCCTAAATACAAAGGGGGGGCCCCTGGTTTCTGGGGGGGGGCCCGGGCTACTTTTTTGGGGGCCCTGACTACAAAGGGGGGCCCTGATTTACAAAGGGGGGGTTCCTGGTACTAAGGGGGGGCCCGGGTTTTTTTGGGGGGCCCTACTACAAAGGGGGGCCCTGCTACTAAGGGGGGCCCGGGGCTACTAAGGGGGGGCCCTGACAAAACTTTTGGGGGGCCCCGGGCAAACTAAGGGGGGCCCCTGGCTACAAATTGGGGGGGCCCTGGCTACTTTTTGGGGGCCCGGACAAAAAGGGGGGCCCTGACTATTTGGGGGGCCCTGGTACTATTGGGGGGGGCCCTGGTTTCCCCCTAAGGGGGCCCTGGTATTTTTGGGGGCCCGGAATTAATAAGGGGGGGCCCACTATTTAAGGGGGGCCCTGGCTACATTCGGGGCCCAAAACTACAAAGGGAAAGGCCCTGACTACAAAAGGGGGGCCCTGGCTACTAAGGGGTCCATACTAATAAGGGGGGCCCGACTACTGGGGGGGGCCCGGGCTAAAAAGGGGAAACCCTGGTTTTACAAAAGGGGAGCCCTGCTAAAAATGGGGGGCCCTGCCCTACTATTGGGGGCCCTGATCTATTGGGGGCCCAAAACTACTAGGGGGCCCTTACTACTATTGGGGGCCCGCAAACTATTGGGGGCCCAAAATTTACAAAAAGGGGGCCCTTTGGCTACAAAAAGGGGGCCCCTGGTTTACATTGGGGCCCCCTATTTACTAAGGGGGGCCCGACTACTAAGGGGGCCCCGGGGCAAATAAGGGGGGCCATGGCTACAAAGGGGGGGCCCCGGGGTACTTTTGGGGGCCCTGACAACTAATGGGGGGCCCTGACTACAAAGGGGGGCCCTGCCCTACTATTGGGGGGCCCTGGCTAAAATGTGGGGGGCCCGGGCTGTTAAGGGGGGGCCCTGGGTTTTCTTTGGGGGCCCTGACTACAAAGGGGGGGGCCCCCTGGCTACAAAGGGGGGGGCCCTGGCTACTATTGGGGGCCCGGTTTACTTTTTTGGGGCCCGACTACTTTTGGGGGGCTCTGATAAAAAAGGGGGGCCCTGGTACTTTTGGGGGCCCCTACTATAAAGGGGGGCCCGGGGCACTAAGGGGGGCCCTGAAAAAAGGGGGGGGCCCGGGCAAAAAAGGGGGCCTGGCTACAAAAGGGGGGCCCTGACACTAAAGGGGGGCCTGACTACAAAAGGGGGCCCTGGCTACTTAAAGGGGGGGCCCTAAACTACAAAAAGGGGGCCCGGGCTACATAAATTTGGGGGCCCATGGCTAAAAGGGGGGCCCTGACTATTTAAGGGGGGCCCTTGGGGCTACAAAAAGGGGGCCCCTGGCTCCCTTTAAAGGGGGCCCTGACTACTAATGGGGGGGCCCGGGTTTACAAAAAGGGGGGCCCCTGACTACTAAAGGGGGGCCCCTGACTACCAAAAGGGGGCCCCCTGACAAACCCAAAAGAGGGCCCTGATTCCCTAAAGGGGGCCCTAATACCAAAAGGGGCCCCCGGGCTATCAAAAGGGGGGGCCCTGACTACCTAAAGGGGGCCCTGACCCCCTACACATAGCTAAAGGGCCCCCCTGATTTCCTACACATAGTAAAGGGGGGTCCTGCCCTTCCTGCACATTTAAAAAAAGGGGGGGGTGATTACCCCACACTACAAAAGGGGGCCCCCCTAAAATTTACCTGGAAAATTTTTACCTAAAGGACCTCAAACCCTGCCTTTTATACTACCAAAAGGGGGCCCCAAACAAACCTGAATAGTCCCTAAAAGAGCCCCTAACTCCCCGGGTATAGTCCCCTAAAAGAACCCTAACGGCTGTATACTATCAAAAGGGAGGCCCTAACTCCCTTATACTACCTAAAGGGGGCCCAAACGGGCCGGGTTACTACCTAAAGAGAGTCCCTAACTGCTGTTTTACCCCCCTGCATTAAACTCCTTGGGGGGGAGTTTCCCCTTCCCACCCCCCAGCCCCTTAGGATTCTAGGCCTCTAAGTTTTGGCTTGTACCCACTCTCCCACCCCTGGGGAAATTTGTAAAAGAGGGGGGGAAAAAGGTAAAAAGGTGGGTGGAAAATTGAGGATTCTAAAGATATTTGTGTGTAATTTCTCAGGGATGACCCTTTGGGCCGGCAAATCTCATGGTGGGTTTTGGAACGGATTGCAAAAAGAAAAAGAATAAGAACGACTCATGAGAGAAGAAACGGGCCCATGAAAAAAGAATGACCCCCCTCAGATTGGACGTCTCCTGAGTCCCTGATTTCAGGGGGTTAATTTTTTTTTTTTTTATTTTTTTTCAATGCGTATTCACTGAACTGATGTAACCTTAGCTGGTGGGGCTGACCACTATGTGGTCTCTATATGGGGGTGTTGTATGGTTTTATCAGCGTGGGGTTAGTGGATTACTGTGTCCCCGATTTTTAAAAGTGGGGAACACCTGACCCTTGATTAGAGAAATTTCCCTTTTTCTTCTGGTGTGTATTTTAGGGAAGGGGGTGGGGGGGACCAAGAGAAAGTGGAGGGGGTATTGTATGTGGGTGGAGGGGGATATTGTATGTGGGTGGAGAGGGATATTGTAT
Organism: Phyllomedusa bahiana; assembly: GCA_025379985.1. Lineage (NCBI taxonomy): Eukaryota > Metazoa > Chordata > Amphibia > Anura > Hylidae > Phyllomedusa > Phyllomedusa bahiana. The sequence goes on along the minus strand of JAODAL010030406.1, from coordinate 752 downwards.
GTGGGTGCATGGGAAAATTTTAAGTGGGGTGAGGGGAAATTTTATGTGGTTGGAGGGGGATATTGTATGTGGGGGGGGGGGATATTGGGGATGTGGGGGGGGGGAAAGGAAATTTTATGTGGGTTGGGGGGGTATTTTTGTGTGGAGGGGGGTGTTTTATGTGGGTGGGAAGGGGGGGATTTTTATTGGGGGGGAGGGGGGGGTTGTATGTGGGGGGAGGGGGGTATTGTATGTGGGTGGAGGGGGGTGTTGTATTGGGTGGAGGGGGGTTTTGTAATTTGGGGGAGGGGGGTAAAGTAAAGGAGCCCCTTAGGCCCCGTGTCTATGTTTTGTTTAACTTTACAGACGTTTTGAGACAAACAAAATATGGGGAATAGAACAGATACTAAACCCCTTTGCTAATTTTACTACACAATACAGTTCTTTTTTGCACACTGGGATTTTGTGGTTAAAAAAGGGGGCATTTATTCCGGGGAGGCCCGGGAAAATTTTTACGTACAGTTGGGGGGCCCCCAAATCAACTCCCCTGTGGGGCCCCAACCCCCCCGGGCCCGGGCACTGGGGATGAGGGAGGAATTTTTAGGGGGGTGCCGTGGGGGAGAGCTTTATTTGGGGGAAATTGATGAGTTTATATTTATCCTATAACCCGAATGGGCCCAAAACCCCGCAGTGACTGACACAGGGTAGAGGGATCGTTAGCGGCCAGAAATTAAAAACAATCCCCGGGTGCTGCATTTTAGGACAGATTGGGG
>JAODAL010030405.1:0-50012 GCA_025379985.1 Phyllomedusa bahiana | reverse complement strand
TCCATAGTTTTAATTTTTTCACGTCGCCCTTTTTCTGATTGCCGGGTTTATGCCGACCAATGAGAATAGCTTTCAGAATTTGAATTACTGTATTTCCCGGCAATTTCCAATATCCTAATTCTTGATATTGCGCCGTTCTATATTTTTGGAAAGTGATTTTTTTTTTATTATTTGTTATTTTTGAGGTTTGAGCTCTTTTCCTGAGAATGTTTTATGCCTTTATAAAGGGGATTTTTGGGAATCATACTCCATGCCGCACGGCGCTGAGCGCCAAGATTTCTTTTGCGATCTTCTATGCTTCCTTGCATGTTCCGTTCTCGCTTCACTTCGCCTCCGCCGGAACATTTAGACCAAAATCAACCAGGTCTGCTTGTCGGAGCTGCCGAGCGCTGCATTGCGCCGCACTTTGCCGACTCGCGATCAAACTTTGCCTGGGAAAGTTTTCAAGCGCGCCGCTTCCCGCCCCGGAACGCCTACAGCGCGCCAACACCGCGCCCATTGCCCGCCCCTTCATGTGAGGCGCAGCCGAAAGTGGCGAACGCTGCGCCTAACACCGCATCCCCGCGTCCGACAGCGGATTCGGGCCGGTGAGGCGCAGAATACGCCCGAAATCGGGCGAAAAGCCCGATCATACATGTCGCCCTAAAATTTAATATTTTCTGATCACTGTATTTTGAAAAATATGGATATATAAAGGAATTTGGTAATGCAGTATTGCACATTAGTAGCCTATGTTTGAAGGAACAGTGCATTGAGTGTTGGCGAGTACCCATTTAAAAGTGCTAAACTGTTGTACAAGTAGAGGGTTAGTTGACAAATATTTGATTATTAAAGACGGTATCTGACAGACCCCTCTCCATTACTATCACTGGGGCTTGGTGTCAGTCAGCGATGCTTCTTTTCACCCAAGGCTGACACTAACCCCCTCCCGCTATTACCTCAGTACCCAATGCACTAGGGGTACTGCGAAGAGCCGGCTTACCGTCAAAAGCAGATCCTGTAATATAATGGTCCACTTTTGGGCCAGCTGTGGGCCAGCTGAAAGGGCCAATATTCATGGACCTTATCATCCTGATAGTATCAACCTGCAGCTGTTGGTTTACTTTGGCTAGTTATGAAAAAGGAGGGAGCCTATATCTTATAGATCTTCATGATGGGAATACCTCTTTAATTACAAGTCTAATAACCTGAAACCAGAAAAGACAAGGCTGAGGTCTATTCCACCCTTCTGATTATACACTGTTCAAAAATGTAAAGGGAACACTTAAACAACACAATTTAACTCCAAATCAATCACACTTCTGTGAAATCTACCTGTACAGTTATGAATCAACACTGATTGTGAATCAATTTCTCCTGCTGTTTTGCAAACGGAACAGACAACAGGTAGAAATGACAGGCAATTAGCAAGACAACACCAATAAAAAAGTGGTTCTGCAAGTGGTGACCACAGACCATGTCTCTGCTCTCACCCTATTTGGTTGTTGTTTTGGTGAGTTTTTGTATTTAGCCATTGCTCTCACCCAGGGCCGGAACAAGGCATTTTGGTGCCCTAGGCAAGTACAGCCAATGGCGCCCCCCCCCCCTCCTCACTCCCCAAAAACTGGCGCCCCCACACACTAATTCCTCTCACCCCTGCGCCAGGTCCTGTCACTAATTTTCTGCATATTTCACATAGATCCAGTGCATCTCCTCAGCAGTCGCTGCACAATGAAAATCAGCCCTGACAAATTTGCTTTTTCAAAATCGCTCCCCTCCATATGACAGTGTAATACCCCTAAATAACAGTCACAGAATAATCCACCGATACATGGAGCAAATCTACCGGACAAATGATTGTTACTAAAAAACACTCCTACAAAACCAAGCCCAAAACTATTACTACTTAAGGATCAAATAATCCTGCCAGAGCCTGACCAAACGCGACCCCTACATGTGACCATCAGTTGTACACAGGCTCTGATTACATATACCACCGCCATACAGTGACCATATAGTGGTAGATACTAGTTGCCACAGGCAGGCGTGTAGGGGCGCAGGCAGGCGTATAGGGGCCACAGGCAGGCAAAAATAAGAACATTAATACTTACCTTACCTGCTTCCCGGCCGCGCGCTCCTCTTCTGTTCTCTTCTTTTCATGCTGGGCGCGAGTCCTCCGGCAGCTCCTTGGGTGCACAGCCTGTGACGCGCTGTGCGCCCGAGGAGAGGCAGCATCCCGATGAGATCACTTCATCGCGATGCTGTCAGCTGAACAGCACAGGGCCACGGCGGGTCCTCAGCGCTATGAGGACCCGGCGGCCCCCCAGCGATCCTCCGGTGAGCGGGTCCGACACTCTCTGCAGAACAGGGAGCGCTCGCTCTCTGCTCCGCAGAAGCGGTCAAAGAGACCGCCGGCGCTTCAGACCCATGGAAGCGGCCTGTAGCCCGGCGAGGTCGGGGCCCTGCCTGCGCCCCTTAGGGACAGGCAGAGGTAGGCGCCCTAGGCGATCGCCTACCTCTGGCTACCCATCGTCCCGCCTCTGCTCTCACCCCTAGAGGCCGCATGAGGTGGTGTCTACAACCCACAGAAGTTGCTCAAGAAGTGCAGCTCATCCAGGATGGCACATCAATGCGAGCTGTGGATAAAGGTTAGCTGTGTATGTCAGTATAGTGACCAGAGCATGGAGAAGATACCAAGAGACATGCCAATACACCAGAAGGCATGGTGGGAGCCCTAGGAGGGCAACAACCTAGCAGCAGGACTGCTACTCTCAACCTTTGTAGCAAGGTGGAAAAGGTAGGGAGAGTGTCCAGAGTGGTAGCAAAAAGGGACCGATGTTGGACTGCTCAAAAATGTCAGAAAAAGACTCCATGAGAGTAGTAATGAGGGACAAGAACTAAGACACTAATAGAACATTGCAGGGAACTTACAGACAGTTAGGACTCCTGACCAAATGGCAAGAAGACCATCATGCAATTAGGAAGAAACCAAACAAGGGACTAGACACACATGACACAACCACTAACCACTTAATATAACACAACAGGGATCAGACCAGGAGTATGGGGAGGAGGAGCAGGCTTAAAACCACATAGTGGAAGGAGATTGGCAGCTGAAGCCAAACCACGCTGAACACTGAGGGAATAAATGAGAGGAGGAAATGGCGGCACTTCTCTGTAGAGCAACAGCAAATATAGCAAAGCAGCATATAAGGGTGGTAGCAGCAACAGGACAGCATGGGGGAAACGCCGCAAAGACAAATGCAAATAGGGTAAGCAAGCAAGAAGCAGGCAGCAGTGACAGGTGAGTTCATGGTGACAGTGGTGCTACAATAGGAACTGGAGCTGCAACAGGAGCACAGGCACGTCTTCAGTTCACAGCAGAGACTGTGGCATAAGGACAGAAACAAGAACACAGCCATGTCCGTGGCCCTGAACGGGGACCGTGGCATGGAACGTCACACCAGGTTTACACTGAGCACATGGGACAGAGTCTGTAGACACCTTGGTGCTCCATGAAATATCCTCCAGTATGACCAGTTTGGCAATGTGTCAGTAATGGTGCGGTGAGGTATTTCTTTGGAGGGACACACAGCCTTCTATGTGCTGCCAGAGGGATCCTGACTGTCAGTAAGTACCAGGATGAGATCCTCAGATCCTTTGTGAGTCCATATACAGGTGCGGTGGTCTCTGGATTCCGTCTGATGCAGGACAATGCTAGGCTTCATGTGGCTGAAGTGTGTCAGCAGTTCATTGGATTAAATTAACGGCTTTGATGTATGACTTTCCTGCCAGTTCTCAGTTCCTGAACTCCTATCGATGAACATTGGGAGATCATCATGTCTTGGGTATTCCCACCCACCAAAAACAATGTTGTTACCACAAGACTGTCCAGGAGTTGATGATGTTTTAATCTGCGTATGGGGGATGCATCACATCTGTAGGAGGAACTTCTCGTACCGCTGCCTTCATCTTTGATCATGATCCAGATCATTTTAAGGAGGTCAGATTCAGGCACGTGGAGGCCAAACACACACGACTAGAACTGAGCCTTCATTTCCCTTGTCTTGAGGCTTTATTCACTGAAGTTGGAGCGCTGAAATGTGATTTTTATCCACTTTTGATTTTGATATATCATTCATTTCCAAGTCTTTACTATCGCTGGATGATTTTGAATTCTGTATTTTAATTCATTCAATTTTTATGTTTTATTTGTTCTCAACGCATTCTTATATGTTAATGATAAAGAATCTTTCAACTGGGAAATATTTCACTCATTGAGTATTAGAATGTGGGTTTTAGTGTTCATACACTTTGTGTAGTGAAGCAGTGTTATAAATGAGCCTCGGATTGAACTGTTTCACCTGGAAAGTGTCATAAATGATAGCTTTATGTGGCAAAAAGATTAAATGCATTGTAGCTATGTTGGTGTTATGTGGAATGGGTTTAAAGAAGAAATGAAAAGACAAACCTTCATCTTATTACCATAAATAAAAAGAGTCTAGAGGGGATCTTCTATCTTCAAAATACCTTCTTTGGAAAATAGCTTCACTCAAATTATTGTATATCCCGGTTAACCTACTGGTGGCTTGGCGGCAGGATTCCATATCCTGACACAGTATATCATTATCATATTATTAATGATGCCAGATCTTTATAACTTTTCTTTTCATTTCTTAATCTCATACAAAAATGTGATTCACCATAGCGCATTAAGTGGGCTTTTATCATGAAAGTATAGAAGAGTTAACCGTTTCGGGGAAATTTTAAAGTCCAACCTTCAGTCAATGAAGGATCTTATTATCGGGCTGGAGAGTGTTGTTTTACCATCGAGCAGTGTAGTCTCCAGTCACCACCGTGCATCTGTTTTGCACCTAGCTACGTTTCGGGGACCGAAACCTCTTTGTCATATGCGGTCCCCAAAACGGTAAATGACATGAGAATTGCTCAAACTAATGAAAGACACGGAAGTGATGGAGAACTTGCTATTTTAACGCATCTGTCCGGATTACTCACCATGATGTCTTTGTTTTTTCCTTTTTTTCGAATTTGTTTTACAATGGGTTGTTCCTACTTAACCGGGATTCGATTAGCTATGTTTAAAGTATTCTTGCAAAACAAGTCATTTGCAATATGTTCCATTTTAACAGTGTCTCACCTATTCCTGTTTCTGGACAGCACTCCCATCACCCTTGAAGCCACTCTTTGAAAATTGTGTAAGAACAAAATGTTCTGTTAGAAACAACATTTTTTTATTATATGACTGTAGTATAGCTGCATGTCCCCAGCAACAATGCCCCAAAAATTCAAAGCCATTGACCCTTGGAGCCACTTTGGACAATTGTGAAAGAACAAGATGTCTGATTAGAAACAACAATTTTTTTTTATAATAGGACCTGTAGTATAGCTGCATTTTCAAAGCAATATGCCCCAAAAAAATTCAAAAAGTATGACCCTTTGAGCCACTTTGGACAATTGTGAAGAAAAATTGTCTGTTAGAAAAACATTTTTTAATAATAGGACCTGTTGAGATATAAGCTGCACTCTTGTCCCAGCATAAAAATGCCTCCAAAAATAACATATTAGCAGCTAATGACCCTTGAGCCCTCTTTGGACATTTGTGAAAAGTAAAAAATGTCTTTTTAGAAACAAAAATTTCTCTTTGTGATATATAGGACTGTAGGTATTGCTGCGATTTCATGAGGCAGCATGACCCAAAAATATTATTAAAATATGAACTTCTCAGACTCTGTTAAAAAATATTTTGAAGGGAGATAATGCCACTTTGAACACCACATTTTGTTACAAAAGGTCCCTTGATTATTGCTGTACTCACACAGCAACTTGACAATTGAAATTATAAATTTGACTTTTCTCAGGCACTATTAAAAATTAGTGAGGGAGAAATGCCATTTAAAAGCCACATTTCTGTCCAACGGACCATGATTTATTGCATGTTATGTCTCACAAGCTTATCATGGACCCTCACTATAAAAATTTATAAAATGACTTCTCTGCCACTATTAAAAATTGTTGACGGAGAATTGCCACTTTTAAAAGCCACATTTCTGTTACACTAAGGAAAAAAAAAAACCCCCATATTTATAGCTGTAAATCTCACAGCAACATGACTCCAAAAACCATTGACAATGCGAAAACTTTCTAAAGTATAAAATTAGTGTATGAGTAAATGGAATACTGGTGTTGTCTTCCTCACAGCAAACCAAGCAAAATGATACTGTTGGGAAAAAGAGCAATAAAAATTGCAGTCATGAAAATGTTCCTATTTAGAAAAAAAAAGTTTTACAAAGAGGACCATTTCTGTTTGAAGAGGATATGTGAAGTTGAAAGGCAACTATTCGGTGACCTCGGCAATTGGAGTGCCACTCATACAGAGATCCATCCTGTATTACATCTATGAATGATAAGTCAAACGTTCACCTACTTGTATCTGTGGTAAAGAAAGAATGGCGTTTGTCTAGTAATGGGACTTCCTACACAGCTGTGATGAAGGTGCTGTCAGATAATGTCGGCTGGCTTGCATGGGCGAAGGACAACAACCTCTATGACCGGTTGGCGAGCAGATTGAGCTCGGGCATTTGTCATTTTTGGATATCCCAGAAGTCTATATGGGTCAGAAAACATACAAAATTACATCGGTGTGGAGACGCAGATAGTAGGGCATCATGGATATTATGACTGGTCTCTGTGTGTGATTGGATGTGTGCCCTGCATTGCATGCGTTGGTGACAGGTTGGTGAAATTAAGTTTGCCAGAGGTCCACCCAAATTCGGTTCTTGCCACTTTGCCTGCTGCTTGTCTGCTGCTGCAGCATACGGTCTACTTGTAATTTTATTGCACGCACTATTATGCTGTCTCTACGTCGTGATGTTGTTCCACACAGTGAAATATTTTGTTAAGAGATGATGCAGATGACAACAGATGTCTCAAGTATATGATTAATCTGGCAAGGTCTTACAATTTTCCTGGCATATTTTACTCTACTTTTCTTGGAGTGGGTGTTTGACGGAAAAGTGCTTGAGATTTGTTTTGTACCGGGGATCTCAGATCGAGGGTGGACCACCCAGTAAACTGTTGTTTCATTTTGATAGGCATTATTGCTTGTGGACTCATGTTGGGGAGGAAATGGAGCATCCAAGAACTAATGTGAGGATTGGAGCTTGATTTCCCCAAAGCCCATCTGGGTTCGGGAGCACTCAGATAATGATCTCTTCCTCATCTTCTCCCTCCGTCCTAATTCTTCGACGCACAACCTCTTTCCAAAAGGTTGGGACGTCGATAACGTGGGTGTATTGGAATACCTCCTCCTCCTTCCTTGTCCGCTGCCTCCGGAACAGCTTCAACACAGTACGACTTGCATGTGCATGATGCACCCTGTTATAGAGCGATGCGCCACATTGACATAGCCTTGGAACGTTCCGAACCACTGCGTAATGAAGGGTAAACCGGATTGAAATTTGTGAAACTGTCGGGCCTTGTGGATTTGACAGGAAGAGAACGGTCTGTGTTTCCGTCATCTGTCGTCCCATCTCCTCCTCGTCGGCTGGCGGGACCTGTTGTTTTCAGATTGTGTCCAACGTATCGTTTTCCAGACTAAGATCACCACAATGCTCATGATGACAAGGGCAATTGTACAGCAACTGACTCATTTTGGTGGTCCTTCTTCAAAAACCTGTGCAATGGATGGTGGCAGAGCTCATTTTCACCTGCCTCCACTCTATCGGTGGATCAACTCATACAACCAGAGAGTTCAGACATCGCTGCTTGTCAGGCCATGTGTTTCACTTCGTATCTGCGTAAATTGGCCATTGCGCCTTTTTGGTGCACAATCGCATCGGAAGCATGTGGAGGGATTGAAATTCCAGCTTGTATGCCAACTTCAACAATGAGATGGTTGTACGGGAGGAGAGACCTGAGTGACGCTGTCACACGAAGGCCAGTGGGTCGAAGTGGTAAGTTCTAAGTTGCGAACGGCGGAAGAATATGCGAGACTTCAGGACCTCGAAGCCTTCTTCAGCAGCCAGTCCAGGACACCGGGCTAGCTTCTTTAGAAAATTTTCTGGACGGAAAGATTCATGGACTGTGCCAGAGCAATGGGGTTGTGCTCCAGCCTACCGATCTTTAAGGTGCGGCCAGCAGAGATTTCGCCCGTTATACGCACATACCACCTTGCATAGTCACAAGTTCTTGGCACCCAGCCAGCGCTGCGGTCTCGTTGCGGAGAGAAGTCCTGTCAGCTCCTGGACCTGATGATGGGGACGGTCTCCAGACAGATTAATTTCACTCGCAATGGTTTCTCTAGGGCACGTGATGTCCACCAGAGGAACCTTTGTGAGGAAGAAAAACTCGCACCTTTCCTGCGGGTTTGAAAGTGCGTATCGCCGAGCCTGAGTGCCTCGTCAACCCCAAGAGACATTTCCACCCAAGATAACCCAGTGAGCTTGTCACAGTGAGTGTATGAGCGGCTTGCCTTGTGCTTACATAGTACCAGTGTGTCGGTGTGTGAGATGGACTTTTCCGAAACAGATGAGAACCATACGCGCTTGAAATTTTGATGACACGTGCTGGCAGGGCTGGGACGGCTTTATGGCTAATGAAATTCGTTATGACTCGGCATATGGTTCTGGTGGGCAGGCGAGAGCCATGACGTGGCGGATCCCATCTGTGTCACAGACGGAAAGCAAATAATTTCCAAGGACAAACGCCGGGGCAATGAAGACAATTCAGGCTTTTGGCTTTGGGTATGGTTTGGTTGTTATAGTGTTTCTTCTGCTCCCAAACCTTTGAAGACAGAAGGCTGTGCGGGACTAGACTGGCCGCTGTAACGGCGTAGCAGATCGTCAAATGGCGAAGTAGAAAGGTGGTAGGATATGGGGTTTTGGTGGTGATGGTGGAACTCGGTCGATCGGTGGAGGCTGAAGCGGAGGTCTTGATCCTTGAATCATTGACTCTGAGAGACATGGGCAGCTGAGGAACGCTGTGAGTGTGGCGGGGGTGAAGGAGTGAGGAGGCGGAGACAGAGGGTTTGTTGACAGTGGTTGGATGGCCAGGGCGTCGGTTTGGCCTTTTAGGGCATAGTGTTTGCTCCATTTCAACTAATGCATTCGCTGCATGTGATGAGGACATGTTGAGTGGTGGTTAACCACATTAAGGTTCTTGCCTCTACTTATGCTGTTTTCAGGCAAAGGCGCTATATGACATCGATGGGTGAATCAGCAGGCTTGCTCAAAGATAGGCCCAGGCTTGAGTAGGTCCTGGACCTTTTTTGATGGCGATAAGCGAGGAGCGGGGTTTGCAGCCTACCGTGGCTGGCGGATTATATCAGGGACTTCTGTGAACGCCCTCTCTCCTTTTTGAGGCGGAACCGTTTTTTTTTCTTTTTTTTATTGACACTACCCCCATCGTCTTCCTCCTCGTCCAGTGTGAGCTGGATCGCAGCGAAATTCTGCTGAAAAAGACCCGTTGGATCCGCATGTCGTTCATCATATTCATCATTCACAGGTGACTTCGTGCGTCTGACATTCTGCATCCAGGAGCAGCGGGTTACCAAGCAAGAGGACTGATCAAGGCGTATGCCGAGACCGCCGGGATATTGTCCGATTGACGGCTTCCTTCTTCCTCCTTCTGATGGCAACTCGCTAGTATGGGCGTCAGGAGCAGGAGAAAAAATTCATCATCTTTGGCCTCATTGATCTTTTGACATGCCTTCTGGACCCAAACCGCACTTTTATCGATCAAAGCGGTCTTAGAATAATAGGATTATCACAGTGATGGGTACCTCGAGTTTGACATTTGGGCTGCTTCATGTTTGGACGGATGCTGATGCTGCTTGATTGTTGACATTTGTGGCAGTGACTTGGACGAGGGTCGAGGAGGGTAAGAATGCGAGGATGCGCAGCGTTTGCACTTAACCACTGAAAGGACAGAATTGGCGACGCTGTTCTTTACTTGCAGAGTCTCAGGGCACTGACCCAGCGGATGGACATGCCTGCAAGGTACTGCAACAGACGATCCGCTGGCATGCAGTGTTTGTGCGCATCATCTGGAAGGAGCACCTTCCTGCGTACCTCTACAACTCCATGTCCTAAATCCCCCCTCTTTGCCTCGCTTACCACTGCATTACGATCCATGTTCAGAAATATAAAATTATTGAGAAGGTTTAGGAAGGTTTTGGGGAAGTCTACTTATTAAAAGACGGCAAATCATCAGCTTATTTCAAATCCCTCTCAAATCAAAACAAATTGCTGTATTCTCATTTACTGCCAAAGTAGTTCTATCACACAACAGCTGGCCTGCGCCAAAGTGAAAAATACACGTATATGAAATGTTTCGGATAAATACAAGGTATTTTTGGCCACCTTTAATTACCTGTGGTGACTACAATAAATTGACTGTATTCACCATTTAAGTGCAAGGTGCATCAATTTTTATTATTATATATTTTTTTTAAAGCGCCATTGTTCCACGGGCGCTTGTACTGTCGAGGGGGTTACATACTTACTAAGTCAAAGAGGTACAGTGATAAGGGATAATGACAATGGCACGACAGTGGAGGAGAGAGCACCTCTACACGAGGGCTTACAATCTAACATGGAGGGGGAATAGAGAAGGAGGTGAGGCCAAGACATTGTTGTGGAGGTAGTAGTGACAAGTTAGTGTACAGGATATAGGCAAGGCATGAAGAAATGGGGATTTTTCAGGTTGGCTTTTGAAGCTGGTGAAGAAAGAATGGAGGGAGTTGACTGTGTGTGGGCAGTGAGTTCCAGTGTGTGGGTGAAGCAAGGGAAGGAAGTCTTGGATTTGGTTAGTGTGATGGAGCTGATAAGGGGAGAGCAGTTGAGAAGGTCATGTGAGGGCGGGTGAGTGCGCAGCATGGGGGGAGTATTGGAAACTATACTCGCAGTGATGTATGAGGGGAGAGGTAATGGAGAGCTTGTAGGTAAGGTTAGTAGCTTGAAATGAATTCGCTGGGGCAATGGGAAGCCAGTGAAGGGATTTGCAGAGGTGAGAGGCAGAGGGAGTAGCGAGGAGAGAGGTGGATTTGAGGGCAGCAGAGTTAAGGCTGGATTGGAGGGGAGCGAGGGTGCTAGCTGGGAGGCCACTGAGAAGGATGTTGCAGTAGTCTAGGTGGAGATGACAAGGGCCATGGACCAAGCATTTTTGTAGTGTCATAGCGAGGAATGAGCGGATGCGAGAGATGTTTTTCAGGGTGGAGGCGGCAGGCAGAGGTCACGGGTTTGGATGTGTGGTTTGAAAGATAAAAGCAGAGTCTAGGATTACCCCAAAACAGCGGATTGTGGGACGTGTGAAAGTGTAGAGCCGTTGTTGACTGTAAAGAGAGATCCGGGGCAGGGTAGAATTGGACGGTGGAAGTGATGAGTCTGTTTTCTCCACATTTAAGTTTTAGGAGACTTGATGAGTAGAAGGAGGAAATCGGAGGACAGACAGTCAGGGATCCGGGAGAGGTAGAGAAGTGACTCTGGGCCAGAGATGTAGAGTTTGGTATCATCAGATAGCAGGTGGGAATGAAAGCCATGTGAGGCTATGAGCTGACCGAGGCCAAGGGTGTAGACTAAGAGAAGAGTAGTGACCCAGGACTGGACCCTTGGGGACACCAACAGAGAGTGGCCGGGGGGAGGAGTGGAGCAAGAATAAGAGACGCTGAAAGTCCGATCAGTGTGGTACGAGGAGATCCAGGAAAGAGCCAAGTCCATGATGCCGAGGGAGGAGAGGATTTGTGCCGGAGGGAATGGTGACAGTGCCAAAGGCAGAGGACAGGTCCAAGAGGAGGAGCAAGGAGTAGTGGCTGAGGCTTTAGCAGTTACTAGAGTCATTAGTGACTTTGGTTAGGGCAGTTTTGGTAGAGTGGTGGGGTCGAAAAACAGATTTTAAGGAGGCAAGAAGAGAGTGGAGGAGAGGTGGGAGGACAGCTGAAGATAGACGTGCTGCGAGGAGTATGGAAGCAAAAGGTGAGCAGTGAATGGGGCAGATAGTTGGACAGAGGAAGTGAGGGTCAAGGTTGTTTTTTTTAGGATTGGAGTGGAGTGATAGTGATGTTTAAATGGCAAGAAAGGGAGAGTGCCAGAGGTTATGATAGGTAGAAGAGATGGGTGAGTGCTTGGATGATGAAGCACTGAGGTCTGGGATGAGGTGGGATGGCAGTGGGTCAAAGACTACAGGTAGTGAGGTTGGATTTGGAACTGTAAGGTGGTGAGCTTGTCATGAGGACTGTGGGGAAGCAAGTTAAGGGGGTAAGGTGAAAATGAGCCAGGTTGCAAGGGTATTTAGGGAGGATTGGTGGGGACTGCGGGTGAGAAGCTTTCTCCTGATGAGGTTGATCTTCTGGTGGAAGTGAATGGCAAGTCATGGCTGAAAGGGTAGGGGATGGGGAGGTGGTATTGGTTGGACTGAGAAGAGAGGGTTTTGATGGTTTTGAATAATTGTTGGGGTTGTGGGGACCAGGGAGGATATGTGAGATGGTGAAAATTGTTCTGTTAGGCTGAGGGAGTGCAAGGCACTTAAATGTCTGCAGTGAGTGTTTGTCTAAGGCAAAGTGTTCAATGGAGTGAGTTTTCGTCGAGCGGCGTTCAGCAATTCTGGAAGTTGCCTCTGTGTTTGGTATAGTCTTTGTGACAGGGTTGTCTGTTGATTTTGAGGGTTCTGTTGTGTGTGAGAGGAGCGATGAGTCAAGGGCGTGATGATTGTATGGGGTGTAGAAAGTGGTGGCTGGTGGGGTCATTGAATGAGGAAGTTGTGGAATGAGGTGAAGAGAGTCAGAGAGAGTGATGAGGGTTGAGGGTTTTGTAGATTCATGCGAGGGAGTCATACTGGATATGAGACAGGATGAGCAGGTGGGAGGAGATAGTGGTGAATGGTAAGCAGGTTGTGGTCAGTTATAGGGTGTGGGAAGTTAGAGATTCAGATTAGGGGGCAGACGGGGGTGGATGATGAGGTCCAGTTGGTGATCCATCTTTTGTACGTGGCTACTGGAGGTTCCTATTGGTGAGAGGTTGAAGGGGAGCAGAGTGAAAGGAGTTTGTTGGAAGCAGAAGTGAGGGGTGTCGATTGGCGTTTGTTGAAGTCTCCATGTTGATAGTGGGGAATGTCGGTGGAAAGAAAGTGGAGAAAGCCAGGAAGCAAAGTGGTCAAAGGAAAGGCAAGTGGCAGGACTGGCGTTCGGTAGACATCAGCCACTTGGAGGTCGGAGGGGGCTCGATGCCGGAAGAGTGCTACTTCAAGGAGAAGAGAGTGAGGGAAGGCAGAGGGTGGAGCGGGACAAAAGGAGCAGGTGTCAGAAGGTGGAGACAGACGCCTCCACAATGCTTGTTACCAGGGCGCGGAGTGTGGCGTTAAGTTGGAGGCCGCTAAAGAGAGTGCGGCAGGGGGGACTGCGTCAGAGGGGTAAGCCAGTGTTTCCAGTCAGACCAAGGAGAGTAGCGTAGTGCGCCAAAGTCAAAAAACACGTATCTGTGAAATGTATGGATAATAACAGGTATTTTTTGGCATCCTATCAATTCACCTGTGGTAACTACACAATTGCTGGATTCAAATTTAACTGCAAGGTGGCTCTATCAACAAATCTGGACTGGGCAAAAGTGCAAAAAACACGTATCTGTAATGTATTCGGATAATAAAAGGTTTTTTTTGGCACCTTTCAATTCACCTGTGGTGACTACAAAATTGCTGTATTCACATTTAAGTGCAAGGTGCCTCAATGAACAAAGCTGTAGTGCGCCAAAGTGAAAAAACACGTATCTGTAATATATTCAGATAATAAAAGGTATTTTTTGGCACCTATCAATTCACCTGTAGTGACTACAAATTGCAGTATTCACATTTAAGTGCAAGGTGCCTCAATGAACAAAGCTGTAGTGCGCCAAAGTCAAAAAAACACGTATCTGAAATTTATTCGGATAATACAAGGTATTTTTGGCACCTATCAACCTGTGCTGACTACAAAATTGCTGGATTCTAATTTAACTGCAAGTTGGATATATCAACAAAGGTCGAATGGGCATAATTGAAAATGAACACCTATCTGAAATGTATACTGATAATTAAAGTGGAGTTTTGCACCTAACAAAGAGACCTGCAGTTACTAGAAAAGATGTGTATCCTAATATAAGTTCAGGCTGCCCAAGATGAAGGAAATATTTTAATAGAAAACTGCTAATAATAAAGCTATTGCAGTGCAATGTCTACACTAAGTCTTGGTGAACTTTATCCAGTATTCTTTATAGAGCTTGTCTGTGTTCGCCCGCGGGGGCCCACCCCCCGCGACTTTACAGCGGTAGATGCTCCTTTAAAATTCTCTACCTAAGTACATAAAATCTTCCAATCTCTAATCTAACTAAGTTGTAAGGATCACAGCTAACAGTAGAGCTTTCTCTGTGAAGAAATAGAATAATTTCACTGAGCTGGTTGGACACAGGCAGAGCGCACGTCCTACTGCTATGAGACGCTGAGAGACACTGAGGCTGAACAGGAAGGGCTGTTCTATGTAAAACGAGGTCATGTGATTTTTCCAGCCATTCGCAACCATACACATCCCAGTCATGACGTCGCACACACATCTCACCCTGCTCTATTCTGTAAGCTGATTTGCTGGCCGCCAAAATGACAGGAAGCGCCGAAAATGGCGCGATCTTAATAGATGATGCACAAATTTTAACCTAAATTATCGCATGATCTAAAAATTTCGACCAACATAAAAAACTGTGCTGATTTCAACTTTGTCGATAATAATCGCTCAACACTAATTATAACAATAAACTTGTTTACTCAGAAGCTTCAGTTACATTCAGTGATTCTGTGGAACTTTGTTCCTTTCCCTCATCTTCCTTTCTGTAATTTTTTAATGCTTTGAATAAATAAATTTTTTTATACATTTTTGGCTGATATACAGACCTCTTTATTGTTAGAGGTCACCTTCTTTAGATATGTATTGTATGTATGTTTGCTTTATCCTATTTTTGGTTGTATTAGGAGGTCATATGTTTACCGTCCTTGCAGTTTCTGTTGGCATCTACTGCATTATACAATACATTGTTAAAGACTAGTGTAGCGACACAGAGACAGCAGAAGAGAGGATGGGGGTAATAATGTATGCTTCTGTCCCGGTGGCTCTTACCCAATCATCCTATGCTATCCTGGATCACTACAGTAAAGAGGGGGACTGCTTGCAGGACATAGGTATAGCTCCTCTGGTTTTCTTCTTGGACACACTCTGTGGATAAGCTGCCCTGTGCTGATAGTGATTGAGGTGTCCTTGGCATTAAAGCAGAATAACAAACAAGAGTCAAAGTGGTTCAGTGAAAACAGTTTCTTTACTCCACGCTAGTTGTTACACCTAAAAGTAGGCTTTCAGAAATCACTGTACAGTTATTTTGAGAAGCATTAAAGGAGTTTTATCATTTGAAGCTTTCATAAACTTGAGCTAATTCTATCAGTTTCAGTTTCAAATCCAGGGGCGAGTCTCTTCTCTTAGTAGGCGGCTCTCTCCCGCCAGGAGGCGTGACTTTCCTCACTGAAGGGTTGTGACATAATCATTCTGTGTTAGCAAGGGAAGGGAGAGGACGTCAACTTTGCAGACCTCCTGCTATGCTAATGGCTGCAGTTCTCATGCTTCTGGATCAGAGTTATCATGCTTCATGGTGGCAGAGTTCTCAGCTCCATGCTGCACAAGCTCCTTTTAACCATTACCTATGTATTGGTGTAATTGCTGTTATACACACAGCCTGAACTTATGAAGCAAGTGTGAGAAATGCTCTCAGCCTCCCTCCCTCCTCTGTTATCAGGTAGGAGGTAGAGCAGACTGTATAAGGGGCCGTTCTCACGGCACAGTGCAAATACCGGTCGGAAATTCCGACCAGTATTTGCACTGTTTTCGGGCCATGCACACGGCCTCCTGGGGACGTCTTTTCTCCGCTGTTTGCAGAGAAAAGCCCTCCCCCCCTTCCATTGTTCATTCTTGAACCCGGTTTTCCATAATGATAGCATATTAAATAAGTCAACTCATCCCACAAAAACAAGCCCACAATCAGCTCCATATGCAGAAAAATAAAATAAGCTATGGCTATAAGACTATGACAACATAAAAACGCAATTTTTTATAAATGCGTTTCTATTGTGTAAAAGTAAAAAAAACTATATAAAATTTGTATCATTGCAATTGTACCGACCCACATAGTAAAGTTATCCTGTCATTTATCCTGCAAAAATGAGGCCCAAAAAACAATGGTAGAAGAGCTACTTACTTCTGAGGTAGGAATGGGGGAAGTTCTGTCCCAAGTGGCTCACACATTGACTACCCTACACCCATGTGTCATTTTTTGTCACCTAAATTTTTCCCTATGGAGAGAAATTATTACTTTGGGAATTGGAAACTTCTCGTCATCAAGTGGGTGTTTGAATAAGTAATTAGTTGGAGGGGGAGAGACATCAGTTTGCTTTGCGTAAGAACCTGATTTATCTCAAATCCACTAGGAGGCAGGCCAAGTGGGCCTTGATGTTTTACCAGGTTTGACTTTATTATTACTTACAGATCCAGCTCCAAAAATGTTAAAGCTGATGTATTATCCTGTAGCTTCTGTGCCACTCAGTCTCCTGAATTACAGCCTGAACCCATTCCTGCTAGAGGTGCTGTAGATGTTAGTCAAAGTTTTAGCCATTTTAGATACACATCTATAACCTTGTTCAAAAGTGAGAGATAATGCTGAGTCGTGAAACATTTTGGATATTTTTTCTCAAGACTTGTTTTTGATAATGGACTAAACCACAACTTTTCCTCAACCTGGCCTCCCAGCCAAACTAAGCAATCATGAGAGAAGAGCCTTGTTAAGAGAGGTAAAGAAGAACCCCAAGATCACTGTGGCTATGCTCCAGAGATGCGGTAGGGAGATGGGAGAAAGTTCCACAAAGTCAACTATCACTGCAGCCTCCACCAGTCGGGGCTTTATGGCAGAGTGTGCGACGGAAGCCTCTCCTCAGTGCAAGACATGTGAAAGCTGCATATAGTTTGCAAAAAAACACATGAAGGATCCCAGACTATGAGAAATAAGATTCTCTGTCTGATGAGACGAAGATTGAACTTTTTGGTGTTAATTGTAAGAGGTGGAGAAAACTAGGCACTGCTCATCACCTGCCCAATACAATCCCAACAGTGAAACATGGTGGTGTCAGCATCATGATATGGGGGTGTTTTTCAGCTGCAGGGACAGTATGACTGGTTGCAATTGAAGTAAAGATGAATGCTGCCAAGTACAGAGATATCCTGAATGAAAACCTCTTCCAGACGCTCTGGACCTCAGACTGGGCCAAAGGTTCTTCTTCCAACAAGACAATGACCCTAAGCACACAGCTAAAATAGCAAAGCAGTGGCTTCAGAACAACTATGTGCCCATTCTTGACTGGCCCAGCCAGAGCCCTGACCTCAACCCAATTGAGCATCTCTGGAGAGACTTGAAAATGGCATCCACCAACGTTCACCATCCAACCTGAGGGAACTGGAGAGGATCTGCAAGGAAGAATGGCAGAGGATCCCCAAATCCAGGTGTGAAAACCTTGTTGCATCATTCCCAGGAAGACTCATGGCTGTACTAGCTCAAAAGGTGCTTCTACTCAACACTGAGCAAAGGGTCTGAATACTTATGACCATGTGATATTTCGTTGTTTTTTTTTTTGTTTAATACATTTGCAAAATTATCTACATTTCTGTTTTTCTTTTCTTTTAATATGGGCGGGTGCAGAATGTATATTCTTACCAAATGGCCGCAGTGAAAGAAAGAGTGAAAAATTGAAAGGGGTCTGAATACTTTCTGCTCCCACTGTATATATATATATATATATATATATTTATATATATATATATATATATATATATATATATATATATATATATATATATATAGATATATATATATATATGTATATATGTGTGTGTGTATATATATATACAGTGGGAGCAGAAAGTATTCAGACCCCTTTCAATTTTTCACTCTTTCTTTCATATATATATATTCTTTGTATAAATTAAAAGGTGTTTTTTTCCCTCTCTTTTTTGTTAGTTTACAAGAGATTAAGATTGTTTTCTCTGTTTGCTTATCATGTTACTTTTTGGTCATAGGTCAGAATGTATTTTTAATCCTTGTGTGTTGGTATCCATTTGTGCTATGGCTAAGGGTTTGTTTGCATGAAACACGTCGGCGGGTGTTGCACCCTGTGTTTCATGTTCTTTTTTTATGGATATTCAATAAATGGACTTGGAAACTGATATAATTCTCTAGTGGTCACTGGGTACCGTGCTTTCTATCTATCAGGTGAGCTGAATATTGCTTGTTTTTAATTAGTAGCTGATGTTCCTTTTCTAGTACATCACACATTAAGGGCCTCATGTATGAAAACTGACTAGGTCTAAAATTGACTTTGTTTCCCATAGCAACCAATCAGAGCTTCCCTCTCATTTTTCCACAGCACTATATGAAATGAAAGGAGCGCTGTGATTGGTTGCTATGGGCTCTGATTGGTTGCTATGGGCAACAAAGTGAATTTTAGACCTAGACAGTTTTCATGCATGAGGCCCTAAATTCTTATAGTTGTATCAGGACTCCTCTCGTCTCTCCCACTGCCAAGGAAACATAAACACTTCCCACCCAAAAAAACTGAAGATGTAATGTATCTGTTTCCTCCAGATGGGTCTCCTGTAATGAGTATTAGTTTTGAGGTGCTTTAAATGGTGTAGAACCATCAGAATTTTAGATGGAAAGTGCAGCCCCTTTACTTTCCCTGAAAGTGCATAATTACATGCAAGTAAAAAGGATTCTATGCCTGGGATAACTTTGGTTGACCCATCTAGAGGACGAAAAACTCCCACTGGTCTAAACAGTAATGCAGGTGCTCCATTTGAACATCAAACATGAGTTTAAAAAAAAACAAAAAACAACAATTATATGTACATAAAAAAAGCTCAGTGGAACGGCTGGACACGTTTCAGACAAAATGGGTCTTCCTTTGGTAGAAAAACACTTAATAAAGCTGAAAAACAAAGGTTGTATTTCCACTCTTAGAAAGAAAAAGAAGCATCTCATCAAGCCTCTGTGCTCACAAACTCTAATGTATAAAGTAAATTTAGTTAAATATCAGATATCAAAAGTTTGTGTTCACACTAAAAATGAAGAGGGAAAATGGACCTCTACTGGTAGCCCAGCTCATAGCAGTGCAAAATCAGGTACTATGCTTGGCTGCGCCCACTGCTTCTGTTCCTTTGGGAATAAAGGGCGATGAGTAGAGGGATAAAGTTTCACTTTTTAGGAAGAGACCATTTAGTTTCAGATTCGGAGGGACAGTGTTGTTGGGTGGTTCCTTTTCAAACCAAAAGGCTAAGTGCTGTTGTCGCCTCCTCCGGGCTGCTGTAGAACGTCACTGTGCCATCTCCATTAAAGACCATCAGTGTGGCCGGATATAGGAGAGAGAATTTTACTTGCTTGTGAAATAAAGTCATGCACAATTGAACAGAAGCTCTCTTCTTTTTTGTTATGGAGAAGTCTCCGTAAATAAGGAGTTTGTGATTGTTGAATTCAAGGTTGCCTTTCGCCTTCGTCTTATCCAGGTATTTTTCCAGGTAATTTACAAGCCAAGGCCAAGCTGCAGCCTTTGTGGAGTCGTTGGGTTGCATAGAAGGAGTAGTGTAGACCCTCTTATCTGGGCCTAGATGTGTGCTTGTTCTACTTTGCATTAGTTTTGCAAGCCCAAAGCAGTTTGAATGGTTTGTTCGCATATTGGTAATAGGTCTTTTTGTGCAATGGATTCTGGAATCCCTCTATGTTCACACGGCTTATTTTGGCACATTATACGCGGCAAAATGCGTGCCGCAATTACGGTAATCCATAGCTCTCATAGAGAACTATGGATTATGCCTCGTCCCCTTGTGTGTACAATATGATCGTATTGTACGTGCGGGGAGATAAGTGACATGTTAATTATTCGCGCCGATAACGCGCCGCGAGTAATGAATGTCAATGGGGCAGGTGGGCTGCCGACCCCCGGGCTTTGGGAATACGCGCTGATTAGTGCGCCTCCAAAAACACCCGCTGTATTGTGCTACGTACTGTGCGCACCACAATTACGCTGTGTGAACATACCCTAACGCAAAGGTTATTTTACCAAAACCTGCTCCAGATAAACCATGTTTTTGGCAAGGTGTTTATTGTCTAAATCCAGAGCTTGTACAGTTGTCTCAGAATCATTTGTTGCTTCCTCCATGTATATGGAGTTCTAGGTCGTCTAATTTTTGTCTGTATTGTATGGCTTCATTTTGGATTTGGGTAAGTAGAGATGTGACCGTATTGACCAGGGTTTCTTGTATGTCTGAGGATCTGCGCTGAGCAACTTCTATTACTAGTTGTTTATAGTCAATATCTAGATCTTCAGACATAGCATTTTCATCAAAAAGTGTTTCCTCAAATTGTGCTATAGCTGTAGGCTGAGATGATTGTGTTGGTTTGTCATCCATAAGTTTAGCAGGTGAGGAGTTTGAGTTGAAAGCTTGGCCTTGGATGTAGTTTTGGATATATTGTAGATATCAGTCCATGTATTGGGATTGAGGGTAGCCCTGTGTAAAATGTTGTTACTATGAGCTCCTTATTGTGGGGAATCTCTTGGTTCACAATTGTGATGTGAGAATACAGATCAACAGTTGGGATCCCAATTGTCAAGTGATAAATTACTCTTTTACTTAACAGATTGTCACTTTGCAATCAGGGAAACCATACTTAGTATATGTGCAGCTGTGGTTGGTGGTGGGCAATTATTTTATATTATTACTTAACTCGTAGCAATCATTGTATGTTAAAACCATAACTGTATGGAAAACTGGTAATTGGTTCTGAAGACCCAAAATATCACCAACATAATGCAAAATGAGGATTAAGACAAACAAAGTAAATACTAATACATCATAAAGAGCTGCTGGAAGCTGGAAATCACTTTCTATGATGAGGACAGGAGCTTCTTTGGGTCATGGACTTTATACACAATGCACCAGAAAATGGTGCCCAAAGGAGCTGCTCATCCTGACACGTGTAAGAGCAGTACAGGACATGTAGTACCACACTGTACTGTAGAAAGGCATTACTAGACCATCAATCACTGCATGCACCTCACTAATACATGTGAGAGCAGTACAGGACAAGTAGTACTGCACTGTATTGTAGAGAGGCGCTAATAGACCGCCAATCACTGCATGCATCTCACTAATACAGAGGTTTTACAAGTAAAATGTTCATGATAATCTGTTGGATCTTCAATCAATCACATTTGCCACAAATCAGCATTGTATGTGACATTGTATGGTGAGTGTGGTACACTGTCCCAGGAAAGACCATTGTATGGTGACAATATTGTATCCTGAGGTCATTGCAACTTAAGGATACTTAACAAGTATGAACCTGATGGGTTATCTAAGGGACTGTGCTAAAACGGCTGGAATGCTCAATGGGCTGCTACAAGGTCAACCCACCAAGCGGTGTGGAACAGCAAGTAAAGGGGTGGCTGAAAAATGGGGGATAGAGCAAGATCAAGCGTTTTTGATGCTTCCAAATGGCATTGACTGATTTTACCCTGCCCTTCCAACTCTAGACTTTTTGAAGTCTTCAAGGCCTTAGTGGGGTTGACTGCCCTTGTACTTGAGGTGCATCAAATCTTACTGCCTCTATTGTGTGTAGCTTGATGTAAGGGCACAACTATGAAGAACCGCATACTTCCGAGACACGTGAATTGGAATTTTCCAGTATTATTGTAACCAAAAGATAATCCCGTTTTAAGCTCCACTACAGTATATTAAATGATAAGAATGAGCCACACTTATGATCTAGAGCAATAGTTTAATATATCTTTATATTAACATATCTTGATAGGTGATCCACACTGTCATCCAGGAAGATATAGGTCAACCACTTGGCCTGTAGCAAGCTGCTATAGCAGGTTTCATTTCAATGCCGTGGCTTTATAGATGCATAGATGACCGTCTCCTCTTTACACTTTGTTATCGGAAATTGATTTCTTTGGACTCTTCGGACATCAGCATAACAAACCTCTTCAGTAAGTTCCACCTCATCTTAATGCTATCAATCAAAGGCAGAGTCATGTCAATGCAAGAATTCAATAAAAATCTCTCACCTATTTATAACCAATAAGGTGGTTCTGGTAAAGCAGTAGAAACATCACTTCTGGTTTCAGTATCGGTGAGTCTTAAAAGGTGACAAACTCTTCCCGACGCAGCTGTCACTTCCCCTTCCTAACACAACAGGACATTAGCACAACACAGTATGGTCTCCAATGGTGGCTGGGTATGATCACACAACCTAACCTCAGGGGCAGCAGAACGCCATTTCCCCATTCCTTTTCCATATAAGGCCAACTTTCAACGAAAGGATTAAGCCATGCCTGACTGGTTACTAGTAGTGTTGAGCGATTGCGTTGGCTATCGAGATCGATCGATAGTCGATAGTCGGCCGCTATCGATAAGGTTTTTCGATAGTGAGCGTCGATTATGCGCGATGACATTAAAGTCTATGGGAGAGCAACAACCCCTTTTTTTTAAAAACCAAAAGGGGAACAAATTTTTTCCCCCAAAAAGTAAGGGTGAATCTTGGCCCCTTAATTTAAAAAACCCGAAAAAAAAGTAATTTAATCCCTTTTGAAAGTTTAAACCTGTCACCCCAAAAAATTTTTGGCCCCATTTTATTTAACCTTTTTTAAATGGCTTGTTTTTTTTTTGGGTCCTCCCAAAGCCCAAAACCCCAAAAACCCCCCCAATTTAAAAATCCGCAAAAAGGAGCTTTAAAAATTTTTTATTTAAATCTTATATCCCTGTTGGGCCCAGTCCCCCCAAAACCCCCCCCAATTTAAAAAAGGGGAAAAAAGTCTTTCCCCTTTTTTTGGGGAAATTGTTCTTTGGGAAGTTTGAGCCCCAAACCCTTTTTAAACTTTGTGGCCAAAAAGGATTTTCAAAATTTTGGGGCCCGGGTTTTTTCCCGGGGCCCCGTTTCCCCCGGGGATTTCGGGGTGGGTTTAAAACCCCGGGCCCTTTTTTTTTTAAAGGGGTTTTAAAATGGAAAAACCCCCCAAAAAAATTTGGTGTGGGGCGGGGGAAGGGAGGTTTTGGAATTGTTTTTCAAAAGTTTTTGGGGTTTTGAAAGGGGGAAAAATTTGGTTTTTGGGAAAATTGGGGGGTTTTTTGGGGGGGTTTTTTTTTTGGTTTTTTTTAAAAGGTGGGGGGGTTTTTGGGGTTTTTTGGGGGGGGGGGGTTTTGGGGGGGGGGGGGGGGGGGGGGGGGGGGGGGGGGGGGGGTGGGGGGGGGGGGGGGGGGGGGGGGGGGTTTTTTTGTTTTTTTTTCGGGGCGGGGTGGGGGGGGGGGGGGGGGGGGGGGGGGGGGGGGGTGGGGGGGGGGGGGGTTTTGGGGGGGGGTTGTTGGTTTTTTGTGGGGGGGGGGGGGTGGGGGGGGGGAAAAATTTGGGGGGAAGGGGGGGTTTTTTTTGGGGGGGGGGAGGGGAAAAAAAAAAAAGGGGGGGGGAGGGGGGGTTTTTTTTTGGGGGGGGGGGGGGGGTTTTTTGGGTTTTTGTTTTAAAGGGGCCCCAAATTTTTTTTTTTTGTTTAAAAATTTAAAAAATATTTTTTTTTCTTCTTAAAAACTTTTTTTTTTTTTTTTTCCAAAAAAAATTTTTTTTCTTTTTTTTTAAAAATTTTTTTTTTGGGGGGTTTTTTTTAAAAAATTTTTCCCCCAAAAATTTTTTATTAAAAATACCTAAAAACCCCATTAAATAAATTTTTTTTTTTTAAATATTAAAAATTTTTCATAAACCTTTTTTTTAAAAAAAAAAAAAAACCCAAAAAAAAAATAATTTAAAAAAAAAAAAAAAAAAAAAAAATTTTAAAAAAAAAAAACAAAAAAAAAAAAAAAAAAAAAAAAAATTTACCCCAAAAAAAACCAAACAAAAAAAACCATTTTATTTAAAAAAAAACAATTACAAAAAAAAACCCTTTTTTAAAAACCCCCCCACTTCAAATTTCCCCTTTTCAATATCCTCTGTGGGGGGAAAAAACCCCTTTGGGTGAGACCAATGGGCCTTGCCTTTTTGGCCAAATTTTTGGGTCCGGACACTAAAAAAATCTTTTAAAAAGGGGCCCCTGTCTTAAAACCCTTGTGTGGGGAGTCCCCATTGACTGGTGGGGGAAACAAATCCCCAAGGGGTCCCCATTGGTTTTTGGGAAATTTTGTGCCGACCCTACCACCTTTTTTGGCGCTTTTTGCCCCAAATTTGCTTTGGGAAAAGGGCAAGCCGGGGTTTTTAGTTTGAAAATTTGCAAGGTCCCCATTCCTGCATTTTCTCTTTTTGGGGTTTTGGAAAAATTGTGTTTTTGTTTTGTCCGGGGAAAGGGGGTGGCCCCGAAATTTTTCATTTGACCCAATCGGGGAAATTTGGGAAAATTTTTGATTAGGGGGAATGGGTTGTTTAAAGTCGGGGGGGCACAAAAAATGTCTTTTTTTTCCCCCTGAAATTTGCCCAACCTTTTTCCAACAACCCTTTTTTTTTAAAATTCTCCTATTCCCCCCCCTGGGTGGGGCCAACCCAAAACCCCTTTCCCCTTCCCCTAATGGCACCCTAAGCGAGGCCCCTTGTGTCGGGAAAACCCCCACTCCTTTTTCCTTGTTTGGAAAATTTTTTTGGGGATTTGCGGGAAAAAGGCCCCAGACTGTGCCTCCTTCCTTGGGGGCCCTTTTGGGCAATGCCAAAAACTTTAAATAAGTCCCTGTTTGACAAGGAGCCCGGGATACCATTTTTGGGGTTTTTCTCCTGGCGGAGGGTGAGAGTCAAATCCCCCCGGGGTTTAAACACCCAGGCCCCAAAGGCTTGTCAGGCATTGTCCTTCTATGGAATGGCAGCGTCTGCTCCCCCCCGGGGGGAATTGGGGGGGTTCCGTTGTTGCCACGCCAAAAATGGCTTGCGGGGGGAGGTCTCCCAAACGCGGGGGGGGGGAAAAGGGGTAAACGGCGGGTCAACCCAGACCCGGGCCCCCTTTTTCACGGCACCGCCGGGATTTTTTAAAAAAATTTCGGAGGGGTTTTAATGCGGGCCCCCAAAGGGAGTCCCCCCCCCGTTTTGGGGGGGGTTTCCCCGTTTCGAACCCCATTGCCGGCAAAGGTTTTGCCCCGCCAGGGCCTGGGGCTTCCGGGCCCCCACCCTGTTTGGGAGGTTTTACAGAAAATTTCCCCGCCTGGGGCTCGGGCCCTGACCCCGGGCCCGGGGGGGGAAAAACCCCCCCCCGGGGTTTTTGGGACGGGGCCCCGGGGGGGGCCCCCCCCCCCGGAAAACCACCGACCGGGGATTTCCAGAGAATACGGCCTTGGCCCGGGTTCCCCTTCCTTTTTTGGGGGGATGGCTTTTGGGAAAGATCGACAGGGCCCGAAATTTTAGTGACACGTGGGGGCCCAGGGGGGCGGTTTTTTGGCAAAAAAAGCCTGGGCATTGGTTTTGGGGGCAAGCGGGGGCCCCATGGGGGGGGCCCCCCCTTTTCCCCCCAGAGGAAAAGGGAACTTTTCCAAGGCAAAAGATGGATGCCGAGTTAGGCTTTTGGGTTTGGGGTGGTTTGGGTTAAAGTGTTTCTTCTGTCCCCAAAACCCGGAAGACAGAAGGTGGTGCTGATGGCCCCTTTACGGTGTGAGGGCGTCAAAGGCGGAAGGGAAGGGGTAGGATGGGTCTTGGGGGTGTGGTGGTACTCGGGGCAAGGTGGAGGGTGAAGCGGAGGCTGATCCCTGATATGCTTGAGGACTGGGCAGCTGAGGAGCTTGGTGGTGGGGAGGAGGAGGCGGGGGACAGAGGGTGTGGGGCAGTGGTTGGAGGCCCCCGCGTCGGTCTGGCTTTTTTGGCCCAAGTGTTCCTCCATTTAACTCATGCATTCCCCTGATGTGACTGCATGTTGGGGGTGGTTAACCACTTAAGGGGCTTGGGCCCTATTATGCGTTTTCGGCAAGGCGGATATGACATCGCTGGGTGAATCAGAGGCTTGCTCAAAGAAGGCCAGGGTTGAGAGGTCCTGGCCCTTTTTTACGGAGAAAAAGGGGCAGTAGCGGGGTTTGCGTGACCCTGGCTGGCGGAAATATATCAGCGGACTTTGCGACCGCCCTCTCCCTTTTTTTGCGGGACCCGATTGACCCTACCCCATCGTCTTCCTCTCGTCACTATGAAGCGTCCAAGCAAATTTGCGGAAAAAAACCGGATGGATCCGCAAAGTCGTTATATCATCATCATCATCAACCAAAAGGGGATTGGTCGTCCTGACATTCTGCATCCCGAAGGTGCGGGCTACAAGCAAACCCGGGGACTGCAAAAGGGGTTGGCCCAACCCCCGGGATTTTTGCCCTTTTACCCGGCTTCCTTCACTTTGATGTCATCAGTAACGGGGTCAGGCAGGCTAAATCATCTCTTGATCTTTTTAAAATGCTTCGACCCCAACCGCATTTTGTCATCAAAGGGTCTTCAGAAAAATGGATTATCCCCGTGGTGGGTCCACGAGTTGACATTTGGGCTGTTCATGTTGGAAGATGCTGATATGTGATGAACATTTGTGGCCGTGATGGAGGACGAGGAGGTAAGATGTAGATGCAGGGGTTTCTTAACCCCTGAAGGAAGATTGGCGCGATGTTCGTTATTTGATTCACGGGCTTGACCCCGCGATGACAGGCCCCGCGGTCCTGCAACTGACGAATCCCCTGGCATGGTGTTGTCGCAGCATGGGAAAGGGGCACCTTCTTGTACCTTACCTCCAGTGCTACCCCTTCTTCGTCGCTTCCACCGATTTCCTCCTGTTCGAAATATAAAAATTTTAGAAGGTAGGAATGTTTTTTAAAGCTCTTATTAAAAAAACGGAAATCAAGCTATTCTCAAATCACTCTAATCAAAAAAAAATTGTGGTTCAAAAATTTAAATGAAAATGTCTTCAAACAAATCTGGACTGGGGGAAAAAATCCAAAAAAAAAAGTATTGTTATGTTTTGGTTTTAATAAACGGTTTTTTTGCACCCTTTTAATCACCTGTGGTGAATTAGAATTGCTGTTTTAAGATTTACGTAGATGC
Organism: Phyllomedusa bahiana; assembly: GCA_025379985.1. NCBI lineage: Eukaryota > Metazoa > Chordata > Amphibia > Anura > Hylidae > Phyllomedusa > Phyllomedusa bahiana. The sequence continues at coordinate 22,881 of JAODAL010030405.1, read as the reverse complement.
TGCGTCAATGAACAGTGTGGGTGCGAAAAAACAAAAAACACGTAATGTTATGTTTTTATATAATAAACGGTATTTTTTGCACTTTCAATTTTACCTGTGGTGATATGAATTGTGTTTTAAGATTTACGTGATGCTGGTCAATGAACAGTGTGGGTGCGAAAAAATCAAAAAAAAAAGTAACTGTTATGTTTTGATTAATAAACGGTATTTTTTTACTTTCAATTCCTGTGGTTGAATATGAAATTTTGGGTTTTAAAAAATTTCGTAGATGCTGCGTCAATGAACAGTGCTGGGTGGCAAAAGTCAAAAAACACGTAACTGTTAGTTTTGATATAATAAAAATGTATTTTTTGCACCTTTCAATTGGGGCCGTGGGAATATAGAATTGTGTTTTAAGATTTAGTGATGCGCGTCATGAAAAGTGTGGGTGGCAAAGTCAAAAAAACACGTAATGTTTGTTTTATATAATAAAAAGGTATTTTTTGTACCCTTTTAATTCACCCGTGGTGAATATAGAATTGCTGTTTTAGATTTGTAGATGCTGCGTCAATGAACAGTGTGGGGCGCAAAAGTCAATAATAACGTAAATGTTATGTTTTGATATAAAAAACGGTATTTTTTGCCCTTCAATTCCCCGGGTGAATATGAATTGCTGTTTTAAAATTTTCGTGTGTTGCGTCAAATGAAAGGGGGGGTGCGCAAAAGTCAAAAAAAAGAATGTTATGTTTTGATATAAAAACTGTATTTTTTGACCTTTCAATTCACCTGTGGTGAATATAGAATTGCTGTTTTAGATTTACGTAGATGCTGGTCAATGAACAGTGCTGGGTTCCCAAAAATAAAAAAAACAGTAACTGTTATGTTTTGATTTAAAAAAACCCTATTTCGCCCTTTCAATTCACCTGTGGTGAATATAGAATTGCTGTTTTAGATTTTCGTAGATGCTGCGTCAAAGAACAGTGCTGGGGTGGCAAAATCAAAAAAACGTAACTGTTATGTTTTGTTTTTAATAAAAAGGGGATTTTTTGCACCTTCAATTCACTGTGGTGAATATAGAATTGTGTTTTAAGATTTACGTAATGGCCGTCAATGAAAAGTGCTGGGTGCGCAAAAGTCAAAAAACCGTAACTGTGATGTTTTTTGTACGAAAAACGGTTTTTTGGAACAAAAAAAATGTGCGACTAAAGATTTTGGGGTTTAATTAAGTGCAAGGGGGATATATCAACAGTCACAGGTGTAATGGGTAAAATTAACACCTATTGAAATTTACTGATAATAAATGTGGAGTTTTGAGCTAAAAAAAGAGACCCGCAGTTACTAGAATGATGTTTATCCCAAAATAAGTTAGGCTCCCAAAAATCTAGGGGAAAAATTTCAATAGCAAACTTTAATTAAAAGTAATTTACTACAATGTCTACACTAAATCTTGGGAATTTATCCCGTTTCTTTTTGAAAAGGTTTTTTCTGTGTTCGCCCCCGGGCCCCCCCCCCCCCGCTCCCCCCGCGTGAATTTACAGTGGTAGATTTGCTTTAAAATTCTTAGCTAAATACATAAAAAGTTCAAATCCAATCTAATAAATTGAAGGATCCGCTAATTGTGAGGTTTCTTGTGGAAATAGACTAATTTTGCTGAGCTGTTTGGGACAGGCAGAACGCAGGTCCTACCCTAGAGCACTGAGAGAAATGAGGCTGAAAAAGGAAAAACCCTGTTTTATGTAAAACGGGTCATGTGATTTTTCCAGCCCAAAGCAACCCTACACATCCAGCATGCGTGCCCCACAATTCCCCTGCTTATTTTGTAATTCATTTGCTGGCCGCCAAAATTCAGGAACGCCGAAAAAGGCGCGATCTTAATAGATGATGCCAAAATTTTAAACCCTTTAAATTTTGCATGTCTGGAAATTTCGATCACCATAAAAACCCTTTCCGATTTTTAACTTTGTCGATAAAAATCGCTCAACACTAGTTACTAGGTATACTTGTTGGCTGCAGCCCATTCTTAATACTGTAGTGGGGAAACCTGAGAAAGGGTGGAGGAGTGATCCACTCAAGACTCTTATCCATTAATCAGCATCAAGGTTGGCCAAAAAAAAGAGTCTCTCACTCTATAGGATCTGGCATATTTTGGGCTTTAAAAGTAGGTTGATTTAAATGGGTTGTGATGTGCTGCGGTATTGGTCTTTTGCCCGGTTTTTTCCAAGATGTTAGCTGACTGTCAGGACATCCTATGATCATCTCCTCCTCAGTGAACCTTTCCAAGACAAAAGTATAGAACAAAATGGTCATCCCCTTTATAGGACTATTCCTTTTTAAAAACATCTGTCCAACAGGCTCTCAGAGTAATATTCTGAAATCTTGAAAAATACTAGTATTAAGGTTGTTAAAAGCAATGAGTAGCTAGCTGACTTGAATGAAAGTATTGGGGTTGTCTGAAATTAGGAAAATATGTAAGGGTGTGAGGGTCTCTATTTGGAGAAATTGTTGAACAAATAACAATAGTTGTACAACAAGCTTAATGGTTGCAGAATACGCTTAGTGGCACAGTACTCTTGGTGGTTGCAGAATGAACTTGATGACAATAACAATTCTGACCATTTCTTTCATGATCATTAGTCATGAAAGAAATGTATCATTTTAGAGGCATGTTTATTAAAGGGGTATGCTCACCACAATGATTATCTTTAAACATGTAGGCAAAGGTAAGTAAAGACTTTTGCCAAATACATTGCTGTTCTGATTTTGTTTCATTTCAGAGCTAGAGAAGTTCTTATCTCCTGCTGTTTACAAAAGATTTCTTAGGTTGCCGAACAGTCCTTGGTGGGGAGGGTGATATCACTCCCTGCTGTGTCTTATCAGCAGCACAGGAGCTTTCTTACCTTTGCTACTGACAAACTTTAATCCTTTAGAGCTCTGTAGGTTTCTGCTCTGCTGTTAAAATTCCTCTATTACCACAGTCCCTATAACAGGCTCAGCTGAAATGTCAGTCACTGCTGTAGAACCACCCATGGCCTGAACAGGAAGTGGGAGCCTGAAGCTGGCTGCATAGAGCAGGCTCTGTGAAACAGCCAGATGGGAAATCCTGATACTTCTGTAGTGCACGTTTTATGTATTTTTGGATAAGTTTGCCTCCAACTGTCTTTGCACCTTTGAGCCTTTTGCAGTGACTTGTGGACTGGTGGGGAAGGTGCACAGCAGCTTTTCCATATTCCGTCATATTAGTTGACTAAAATGAGTTCCCCTTGGCTGTCCTATTTCTCTCCTCAACCCACTACTTACTGTTCAATGGCTGGATCTTAAACCAGGCCTACTCTTGCCACACAGCTTGGACATTGTCCTGTATAGATCATACCTGCCTGCTCCTACCAGCTTGGTGAAACAGCACCACAACAAATTTCACTTCACCTGTATCTGGGTCTATCTGAGGCTGTGGTGACTCTCCCATAAGCTAGCAGCCAGGAAAACATGTTTCTGGTGTTTCCTGGAGCTCAGAGGCTAAACTATGGGAGCACAGCCAACCAAAGTAATTTGCCAGTTCTACAAACCAAATGTGTACAACAAATTGGGAACATAGAAAAACAATATTAGGTTTCTTCCCCTTCCCAAAACAGCACCACCTTTGTCCACTGGATGTGTCTGGTATTGCAGCTGAGCTCCTTCTAAGTGAATGCTGCAATACCAGACATAGGAGTGGCCTTGTTTCAGGAAGATAAGAGATCCCCAGTTTTAATCTCAGACAACTTTACAGGGTTTTCAACTACTGACCACAGATGGTGCATGAAGTTCATGATGGTCTAATGCAAGTACATGCATACTATCAAACAAAATAGACCACCAATACCTTCAGGCGAGGATAGAAAAACTAAAACATAACTTTTATTAGATACCACATAAAAAGGAGTGCAGAATTAGCACACCCTACAAAATCCCTATTTACTACTCCCTACTCGTGCTAAGACGCAAAAAATGGGGTGACAGTCCTGAAAAAGGGCGACTCCGTAAGCCCTAGCCTATTGAATCCGTACAAATCCCTAAAAACATATCCTATACAGGCACCTATACACCATAAAAACAACAACAAATTATAAACAGTGGATAACATGTGATAAATTTCCACTCCCCAACTTTATAAACACTACAAGCAAACAAAAAAATCTATATCCCCATACATCTAAGCCAACGCGTTTCCCCCAAAAATGGCGTGGGTTCATCATTGGACAGTACCACAAAAATGACTAATATCAGATGCCTAAAATAGATAGCAAATAGATAGCCAAAACAAGGCTTACGTCCCTTTCGATATCAGTCGATAAATCGCGGGTCCAAGTAACCAAGATAGATCCCGTTGAGGCGCAGGTAAGCCGTCCAGGGAAACGGATGCACTATAGAGCAATCAAAAGGCTGCTATTTAACTAATGAAGCGTCCGGACCGAATCGGAAACGCATCACCCCGTGAAACCAGAAATGTTCACATTGAATAAAGAACGTGAATTCAAAAAGTAACTCGTAGAGACTCAGAGCGGGCGCATGCGCAGCTAGATGGCAATCACTGATCCAAATAGACAGGTCCGCGCTTGCGCAACACCTCCTACGCTGCCGAGCATCGTAGCGTGTAAGCGTCCGGGAGACAGGTAGCAACAGTGCCACATGTGCAGTCGAATAACTGTCACTGGTTTAGATAAATGGACTTACGGCTATGCAGAGACTAATGCGCTTACCCATAAAGTGCCGAACAGGATAGCGTGTGGGGGTCCAGGAGAGCAAGGGGCATTAATACAATTTCACTTCTTGTGCTCTACTAAATAGGACCATTCACAACGGCAACAAATATTGTGCTCTTGGACATATAACCCAACGCACCAATGTTAGATCCATAAATAGTATAGTGCATGCCACATTTCCAATATATTCAGAGCAGCCAAATATAAAAGTACAATAGAAGGAGCTCTACTCACGTGTATAATTTAATTAGTAACAGGTAGTAGTAATATATGGCCTTAATATAAGAATAAAGATTAAATTCTATATTAGAAAGTTATATTCAACGATACTTTTAACAATAGATGATAGATAAATAACTACTGGGGATCAAATAAATGATGTAAAAGAAAGAGATTAATTTAGTCCAAAAGGCTGAACAGTTTTTAAACGAAAAATCCAGATAGCTTTTCTCTGCAAAATCTTTCTTTCATAATCTCCCTTACATTGTGAAGGATAAACAACCTCAACAACAGAAAAAGAAATTGCTTGCGGATTTTCACGATGTCTCGAGTTCATATGTCTGGCAAGGGGGGTATCACGATTATGTTTAACATCCCAAACATGCTCAAGGATTCTACGCCTCACTTCCCGGATGGTCTTGCCAACATACATCAGTGGGCAGGGACATGTGGCTTGGTAGATTACTCCCCTAGTCTTATAGTTGGCATAGTTGAGTAGTTTAAAGGATTTACCCGATACAAAATTAGTGACACATTTAGAAACATGTATAAATTGACAGACCCTGCAACCTCCACATTTAAACGTCCTTGTGATAATAGGGCGAAGCCACATCGTAGTTGGTGTGGGTGGGACATAATGACTATGAACCAATGAGTCACCGATGTTTTTCCCCCTTCTATAGGTAATGCTGGGGTATGAATCAACAAAATCTTTCAGAAGAGGGTCTTGAGATAAAATCGGCCAAAAATTGGCGATAATATCCCTAACTCTTTGTGCCGCACAATCAAATGTTCCTACTATACTAACCAAGTTAGAGCCTTCTGGCTTGTTTTTTTTTTGGATAATAGGGATGCTCGGTCAGCCGAATGAGCAAAACAACAGGCTTCTGACAGTATGTGTTGAGAATAATTCCGTTCAATATACCTGGTCCTCAAATGGCTAGCTTCCCATTTGAAAGAGTACAGTGATGAGCAATTTCTCCAAACCCTGATATACTGCCCCTTTGGTATTCCCCGACGTAGTGGGAGGAGGTGATGACTGTTCCACCGTAACAGGCTATTCCCAGTCGGCTTGCGGTATAGCGAGGTCTCTAGAGCACCATTAGGTCCTTTAAAAATCTTCACGTCTAAGAATACCAATTCAGACTCATGTATCACTGACATAAACCTTAAGCCAATCTGATTGACATTTAGTTGATCAACAAATTTTTGAAAAAGGATATCCGAACCTGTCCACAGGATTAAAATGTCGTCAATATACCTCCCTCTAAAGAGAATATAATCCTGAAATTCACCAAGGTGTTCAGAAAATTCTATGGTCCATTCCCACCAGCCCAGGCGGATATTAGCATCAGAGGGCGCGCCGGGGCTCCCCATACCTGTCCCCCTGAGCTGGTGGTAACAGCGACCATTGAATAAGAAAAAATTATGAGTTAATACATACTCCAATAGTCTTACTACAAATGCTCCATGGTCACGAAGAAAGATATTTCTAGTATCCAGAAAAAACTGGATAGCCTCCAGACCAGCATGATGTGGGTTTGAACTATGAAGTGCCTCCACATCAATGCTGCAAAGCCAGTTATTATAATCAACACTGAGGCCGTCCAGTTTCGAAATAGATCAGTCGTATCTCTGATGTAAGATGGTAAAGCAGAGACTAGAGGAGAGATGCATACTATGTAACAAGCAAAGCTGGCTGCTATAGGTGGGAATGGGCCATAGCGCAGATTGCCCTTGCCCTCTACTCCATGGGTAATGTGGTTCTCCCATCCATGGCCTACCAATAGTAGCAAAGAAAAGGGAAAGGAACGAACCCACAGCACTATTTTTTCATATGACTGGCTATTTACTCACTGTTTTACTCACTTTGTTCATTTGATCTTTATTTACTTCTTTACTCACTTTGTTCTTTTGGTCAGAAGATCCTATAAAGTAAAAAAAAATATATACATTCACTGATATTTGTGTAATAAAGTGATGCTCTTTAGTATTCAAAAGAGTGACAATGTCATTGGGTTCATATGGGGTAAAGTTTAGTATAGGTTTGTATGTTCTATTGTAAACCATGGTCACGGAGGTCAAGTTATAAAGGGACGAGTATGTGTATTAGGTGCCATTGTAGATGGACAAGAAGAAAACTGTCTCTCTAGTGCCACCTATAGGTGGCTTTCCTGTAGGGTTGGGGTTATCAGCCACACCAGGGAATCAGCACATTTTAAGGACACAAAGGGTAATGATCATAGGTAGTGGATCCACTGGGCCACGCAAGCAGTGATGTAAGCCGCGTCAAGGAGCGGAGTCTAAGGGGCCCCTGGTTTTCACCAGAGCTCGTGGCAGGTTGGGCTTGCTGTATCAAAAGACACCCAGATCGCTACCCCTGACACGACTTGCTTTAGGTGGTGGCTGAGGTGTAGTGTAATTACTTATACATCCATGCCGAATGAAATCTTTAAAATATTTCTTTCTTTCGTAGTCCGGGACAGGCAAAGAGGTCAGGGCGGCAGTCAAAATGTGGCGAGTGGACAGAGGCAGAGGTCAGGTAACACAACAAAGACAGGAACACTAAGGGAACGCTTTCTCTAAGTTGCTGGGAGATCTGGCAGGGGGGAAAAGGAGTGGCTAGAATATGTAGGGTTGGTGCCCGGCAATCATCCAATTACCAGGACACTGGCCCTTTAAATCCTCAAAGCAGATGTGCGTGATAAGAAGCGGGGGCATGTGCAATGGCTAACAGAGATGTGCAGGAAAGCAGGAGCGTGGAGAGGTGAGTATGGGACCAGAACACGGGTGCGTCCGCAGCCCAACATGTGGGCCATGGCACTACTTGTCACTGCCCGCAACACTGGAGTGGGGACACGAGTGCACCCGTAGCCCTATGTGTAGGCTGCGGGGGCCACTCGTGAAACATATCATTGCACAGAACTAGACAGAAGCTTACTCAGTACTAATGAGGGGCAAAACTTTGAAATAGTGCTGTTGACAGATGGGCAACATCCCAAGTCATGTTTTTAAGCTATGCAAAATGTTGTCCATTGTCTTACAGGAAAATTACCAATAGGTGGCACTAGAGAGAGTTTCTGCAGGAGAAGACCTGTGTTACAGTTTATTAGGGACCAGCACTTTATCGACTCACTATCAAGACTCTTCTGAGAGCCTGAACATGAAGCTCTTCCTTGTAGGGAACAGCAGAAAAAGACCACAGTCTGTTGTATCTGAAACCACACATATCCTGGACCTACTGAATAAAAGGAACGTACCTAAGAGGAAGAATTTACCGAGCACTGCAAGTAGGAGGATTATAATACACGTCTCCAACACAACCACGATGCGGAAGATAAAACAAGTTTGGTTTTCAACAGAATCTAAAAAAAATAAAGATGATAATAATACAATGAAGAATAATGAAGATGCTGTTGCTTCACAGGGGTCTGTCTACATAACTAATATACATACATTTACCATAAAGTTATCCACATCCAAGGTCAGTGATCCTCCTGCCTCCCACTCTGTCACAGAGCATGCCCACAAGACTCTCAGATAGAAACCAATTGGTTATTTCCTGACTTTGTATTCTAATATCTGGGTCCATGATGTAATGCAAATCTCTGCAGCTTTTGTTGCAACAAATACACAGTGGAGTCACAATATTATAATAATTCCTAATTTGAACATTGGCAATGCATAGCTCATGAAGGAAGTCATTTGTGGTGACCTTGACCTTTGCACACCGCAGAGTCCGTATAAATGAAACCCTCCCCCACCTAAATTACCGCTAGTCAAATCCCACCTATGTCAATACCACTTGTCCCCTCAATATAACACTCTACCAATTAATGACAAGAGACCAGGTTGGATTAAATTGGCCACAGCAGCCATTTTATTAACAAAATACAAATTAGAAATATATATGTTAACAAATATAATGTAAACAAATATAAATATATAAATATCTGTAAACATTACAGAATAATAATAATCCTAAACGATACCCAGTACTTAAAAGTACCCAAACAATGGCTAATGTTCCAAACCATTCCCCACAAATGGGGCAGAGGTACTTGAAGCTAAGAGATCTGGTAACCAAATAGTTAAAGATTTTGACATTACCCCCAGCTGCACCCACTGACTCAGAGACACAAAAAACCATAGTAACGGTTCAATTGCTTTGATTCCTAGGGCCCTTTCCCTTCAAGGCCCCACCTTCGCCAGACCAAAGCAAATGCACCAACCACCAAGGGAATCATCCTCCTTATTACTCCCCCACACCAATTTTGTCCCACCAACTCCAAGGACCCCTACCGCCAAAGGCCACCATGACACCAGAACACAAATTACAACAATCCAGTAAAAAGACGGCCCCATATCCCCAATAACAGGGTGGGAGGTGGGTCTCCTGCGTCATGCCGACTGACTTCCAGACCCAGGAGAGGTTCTATCAGGCCATCCCCCTGGCTCCGCCCACAGGCCAGTGTGGCCTGCACGTACCTGCGTGAGGGTTCATGCTGCACCTCCCCCAGCTGTGCCCGGTCCAGCGCTCTCTTGACCCTTGTGCACCGCAGAGTCCGTGTAAATTAAACCCTCTGCCAGCCAAATTATTGCAAGCCAAATCCCACCTATGTCAATACCTCCTGTCCCCTCAATATAACACTCTACCAATTAATGACAAGAGACCGGGTTGGATCAAATTGGCCACAGCAGCCATTTTATTAACGAAATACAAATTAGAAATATATATATATATTAATAAATATAACATAAACAAATATAAATATATAAATATCTGTAAACATTATAGAATAATAATAATAATCCCAAACGATACCCAGTACTAAAAAGTACCCAAACAATGGCTAACGACCCAAACCATTCCCCATAAATGGGGCAGAGGTCCTTAAAGCTAAGAGATCTGGCGACCAAATAGTTAAAGATTTCGACATTACCCCCAGCCGCACCCACTGGCTCAGAGTCACTAAAAACCATGCTGATGGTTCAACTGTCTTGACTCCCAGGGCCCTTTCCCTGTGGGACCCCACCTTCGTCAGACCAAAACAAATGCACTAAGCACTGAGAGAATCATCCTCCTTATGACTCTCCTACATCAATTTTGTCCCACCAACTCCAAGGACCCCTACCGCCATAGGCCACTATGACATCAGCCCCACATTCCCAATCCCAGGGTGGGAGGGTGGGTCTCCTGTGTCGTGCTGACTGACTTCCGGACCCAGGGGAGGTTCTATCAGGCCATCCCCTGGGCTCCGCCCACAGGACAGTGTAACCTGCATGTACCTGTGTGCGGGTTCATGCTGCGCCTCCCTCAGCTGTGCCCGGTCCAGAGTGCTCTTGACCCTTGCGCACTGCAGAGTCCGTGTAAATTAAACCCTCCCCATCCAAATTATTGCTAGCCAAATCCCACCTATGTCAATACCTCTTGTCCCCTCAGTATAAAACTCTACCAATAAATGGCAAGAGACAAGGTTTGATTACATTGGCCACAGCAGACATTTTATTAATGAAATACAGATAGAATTGATTCTAGTGGCCCCCCAGCTGAGCTGTTTCTGGACCCACCAGTGGAGTTTTATTTTAGAGGCTCACCCTAAAGCTACTGTAATTGACTGTACAAGCCTCCGATCCTCTGCCACTCGCTTTTCCCATTTCTTCCTCTGCCTTTTGGCCTCTTCTGAGGATGCATATGAAGTTAAAAAACAACTCCAGGTCTGTCATGCTTAGGGGTCCTCCGGGGGTTTACCCTATTTCCCTGTGGGCCACTCCGAGCCTGATAGTATGCTGACTTACCATGATTCATACGCATGGTGAAGCTTTTAGCTGAGGACATATTATTACCGCTGTACCTGTGGGATCTGGTATTGGATCTGGATCTGGTGTTGGGTCTGGAGTTGGTGTTGGAACTGGATCTGGTGTTGGATCTGGATTTGGTGTTGGATCTGGGTCTGGTTTTGGATCTGGGTCTGGTGTTGGATCTGGTGTTGGATCTGGATCTGGTGTTGGATCTGGTGTTGGATCTGGTGCTGGGTCTGGTATTGGGATCACTTGCAGTATGGCTCCTGGTCTTGCTACTTTTGAAGCATCGTACACATCCACATGGCAGTAGTAAACACCGGAGTCTTCTTCTGTCAGGTTATTAATGGTTATTTCCAGCTTTGTTTTGTTATATTGAGTTCTTTGTTTGTAACGTTGGTTTTCATCAAGTTTTCCTCCCTCACAGCCAAAAGTCCACCAAGCTGAGAAAAGGCCTGTGTCAGGTTTAATGGGACACTCTATGGTGACAGATTCTCCAGCTCTGACTTTCAGGAATTGTGGGGTTTTCCCAGTGCCATTTTGTTTCCCGGCTACTGTAGAGAAGGAAATGAAGAACAGTCATGTATGGATTCTATACCATGTGGTTATGTAAGACTTTATAAGAATTATCAAAATTTGGAAAACATATCTTGACAAATGTCTATGCTGAAAGAAGTTACAATGAACACCTCTGATTCAGTCTATATACATATTTGACATGGCCAAACATAGGATGAAGCCTTTGAAAATGAATATGGTTGTATACAGGGGTTTTCCCATCTGGGCCAACACTAGACATGATTCTTTAAGCCCACCCTACAGTTACTGTACATGACATTACACTCTGCTTCTAGCTTTCTGCTGCTCTTTGTCTTCATTTTTCCTCGATAACGAGTCCCAGGTCTGCCATGCTCAAGGCTCCCTATAGCCAGGGGCCACCAATGGTTTCTATTATACCTCATGGGCCAGTCTGACCCTGCATATCTACATGTCTAATAGATGTAAAGCTCTAATCTGGGACTGGTCCCTATCTCAAAAACAGTGGTCCCTTTACCTACAGCCGAGTAAGCATGAGGACCCACATCTGTCAGACATTTATGGCATATACTAGAGCAGTAGTTGTAAAATAATATTGTAGTACAGTGTAAAAGTGATCATGCCGCCTAGTTAAAAGGGACTTATCACATTGAACATGTGACCTGATATAACAGCAGTAGGAGGAGCTAAACTGATTGATTTATAGTCTGTGGTGAATGATTCAGCAGAACCTGTATTTTATTAATTTAGAGGGCTGTTCTCACCATGCTGTTTCACAGAGCCTGCTCTTCACAGAAAGTTTAAGACTCCCACTTCCTTTTCAGGCTGTGGACGGTTGTACAGCAGTGACTAACAATTCATACTTACATAGTTTATAAGGCTGAGAAAAGGCAAACAACTATCCAGTTCAGCCTATTGTGCAATAGTGTTGATCCAGAGGAAGGCAAAAAGCCCCATGAAGTAGAAGCCAATTGTCCTCGTTTTAGGGAAAAAATTCCTTCTCGACTCCAATCTGGCATCAGAATAAATCCCTGGATCAACGGCCCTTCTCCAGAATCCTAGTCACTATAACTTGTTCTATTATTACATCTAGAAATGTATCCAGACCCTTCTCCAGAATCCCGGTCACTATAACTTGTTATATTATTACATCTAGAAATGTATCCAGACCCTTCTCCAGAATCCTGGTCACTATAACTTGTTATATTACATCTAGAAATGTATACAGACCCTTCTCCAGAATACTGGTCACTATAACTTGTTATATTATTACATCTAGAAATGTATCCAGACCCATCTCCAGGATCCCGGTCACTATAACTTGTTATATTACATCTCGAAATGTCTCCAGACCCTTCTGCAGAATCCCGGTCACTATAACTTGTTATATTATTACATCTAGAAATGTATCCAGGCCCGTCTCCAGAATCCTGGTCACTAGAACTTGTTATATTATTACATCTAGAAATGTATCCAGACCCTTCTCCAGAATCCTGGTCACTATTGTAACAAATGCAGGTAGTGGATCCGCTGGACCACCGCAAGCGATGGTGTAAGCCGTACCAGGGGGCGGAATCTAAGTAGAACCCGGTTTTCACCAGAGCCCGCCGCAAAGCGGGATGGACTTGCTGCGGCGGAGAACTACCAGGTCGCCCCACTGGCGTGACTTGCTTGCGGTGATAGCCAAGGCAGTGCGTGATACAAAATCGTAAGACGTAGGCGAAGTCGGGGACAGGCAAGAGGTCAGGGCAGGCGGCAAAGGTTCGTGGTCAAGACACAGGAGCGAAAAAGGTTCGGTACACGGAAGTCAGGCAACAAGGCAGAAGAAGCTTTCTCTGAAGGCAGTACAGCACTAAAGATCCGGCAAAGGTGACCCGGAAGGAAGGGAGTTAAATAGGGTCACCTGCCAGCCTTAACCAATAATGGGCGTACTGCCCCTTTAAATCCTCGAGAGCCGGCGCGCGCGCGCCTAAGGCGCGGGCATGCGCACACCGGCCGGCCAGGAGAACGGGAGGACGCGGGAGCGCGGAGAGGTAAGAGAGCAGGCGGGACCCGACCCGCGGGACCGGCAGGGGCCGCCGGGACCCGACGGGTGGCCGCACGAGTGCGCCCGCAGCCCGGGCGAGGGGCTGCGGGACCACTCGTGACAACTATAACTTGTTATATTATTACATCTAGAAATGTATCCAGGCCCTTCTCCAGAATCCTGGTCACTATAACTTGTTATTTATTACATCTAGAAATGTATCCAGACTAGAGATGGGCGAATTGATTCTAACGAAGTGGAATTCGTTTAGAATTTCAGGAAAACTTCGGTTCGGACCGAAGTCAAAAATTTTGGGGGTACTTCGGGTAAACAAAGTGTGCTTTGTTTGAAAAAAAGGGTGGGGAGCACATGGCGTTTACATGGGGCAAAGAAAATCGGGAGGAAAAAGGGCATACCCTGCATGAAAATGTGCAAGATAAAGCCAATCGGGAGCCCGGGGGGTTCTGTAAACGTCCCAGGCACAAATAAGGGCCCGGGAGCGCCCCGGGGGAGCCCCACACTCCTCCACTGTATTGCAGGGAAGGTGTGTCTCCCGGGGGTGATACCCTTTTTCTGAAGAACTGATTTTTTACAGCGATTTCTGGGGGTGTCTCACTTGTCTAAAGAGAAGGTTCTCTGAATTTTCCTATTTCTGTTTTTTTTGGGGAATTGGATCTGAAATCCATGTGCGTCCACTGCAGCTGCATTTTCATTTAAATATCCCAAGTGGGATCAAAGGGCCATTTCCTTTTGGTTTTCCCTTTTAAAAAAAACAGCGTTTTTATTTTTACAAATACCATTTTTCTTTTTTGGGTGCTAAATTTCCTATTGCGCAATTTAAAACCGGGGGGGTTTATAACGTTTTTTTTGGCTGGTGTGCTGAAAAAAAAAACCGTCTTTTTCCCCCCAAATTTATATATATTTTTTTTTGGGTTTTTAAAAGCCAAATTTTCAAAAGAAAGGGGGCAAATTACAACTGTATCCTTGTTTGTGGGGCGTAGAAAACCCGCAATTGTAACACCTACTATTTTTGTGGGGCCAATTTTTGGGGCCCCAATTTTAAACATCCAGGGTTTAAAAATTAAAGGGCGTTTTTTTGCTGGTGTGCTGACAAAAAAAAACCGTCTTTTTCAACGCCAAATTTGAAATATATTTTTTTGGAGCCAAATTTTCCAAGCAAAGGCAAATTCCCAACTGTATCTTTTTTTTGGGGTGGCGTAAAAAAACACGCAATTGAAAACACGCTACTAGTTTGTGCGGTTTAAATTTTTTGGCGCAATTTACATCCGGGTTTTTAAATTTTAAGCTTTGTTTTGCTGGTGTGCTGAAAAAAAATAAACTGCTTTTTCAACCCCCAAATATATATAAAAAATTTTTTGGTAGCCTAATTCACAACCCAAAGGCAAATTACAACTGTATCTTTTTGTTGTGTGGCGTAAAAAACACGCAATTGAAAACCGCTATTAGTTTTGTGGGGCTCAATTTTTTGGGCCCGCAATTTAATCCGGGGGTTAATTAAGCTTTGGGTTTTGGGGTTGGGGGGTGTGAAAAAATAAACCGTCTTTTTCAAAAAACCCAAAATTATATAATTTTTCTTTTTGCTTTAATTCACAAGCGAAGGTTAATTAAGCCTGTTTGTGCTTTACTTTTAGAAAAAACACACAGTGTTGAAAAACGACAAAATACAAGAAAATTTTTTCCCTTGGCCATTTGTGGAGCGCAATTTATACCCAAGGGTTCCCCAAAGGGTTTTTTTACGGGGTTTCATTTGGAGTCAAAAACGGGTGTATTTATCATATCCCAGATAGTTTCATAAAACAGGGGTTTTTTACATTTTAGAACAAACAGTATGTCAGACAAAAAGGGGGCAGGCCCTGAAAATGGGGATGGCAGTGGCACAAAATTTTAAAACGGGCCCAGGTCGCACACAAAAGGGGGAATCGCAGCAGGGGTCACTGGGTTTAAAAGGCCACAACTCCCGCTGCCCCATCTAGGGGGCCGTGTGTTGTTCAGAAACCCCAAAGGGGTTTTCCTTGTTTGGGTTGACTGGGTCACCCTTTTCCTTTCCCGGGGGAATGACATCTGAAAAACCCCACCCAAAAGAGTCGGGGGGAACCCCCAGACAAAACACTTATTTGGGCAGGGCCCCGGGGGGCGGGTCAGGGGCCCCTCCCCTGTCCCCCAGCCCGCCCCCTGCCCCATCCATTTCCCCCCCCTGCCAGGGATTCTACTATTGGTTTTGGGCTCAGCGCCACTATATAGCTAGAGGGAAAAAATTTGGAGGAGGGCAGCTCAGCTACGGGCAGCGAAGAAAAGGGGGAAAAATTTTCCCCAGTTCCTTGCAGTAGGGGGCAAAGTTAGATGGGGGAGAGTGGCAGGGGAGGGTCTGTGGTGAGGAGGTCAGTCGGCTTACCAAGCCCGGTGATGGGACAGTATGACGATGAAACACAATGGGGAAATTTTGGATGTTTTTAGCCGACCGCAGGGGACCCGGGTGAAGCAAGGGTTTTCATCATCGTAAAGGAGAAGAGGGGGGGTGTTTCCCCCGCGTCGGGCAGGGGCGCAGCCAGAAAGGGTGGGTTGTGGGGCCCCGGGAGCCCAGCAGGGTAAAAGCAGTGGGGGGTCGGGGCCAAGCGGCCAGGGGGTAGAAAACCCCTTCGCGGGTCCAAGACATAGCGGCACGGGGGCTCAGCAAAAGGGGCAGCGGGGGCAGTAGCCCACCCCAGTGGGGAGCGTTGGGGGTTTAAAAATCAGCTATTTC
The DNA here is from genome assembly GCA_025379985.1 of Phyllomedusa bahiana. Taxonomy (NCBI): domain Eukaryota; kingdom Metazoa; phylum Chordata; class Amphibia; order Anura; family Hylidae; genus Phyllomedusa; species Phyllomedusa bahiana. The sequence continues at coordinate 6,818 of JAODAL010030405.1, read as the reverse complement.
CGGCGGTTTGGAAGTTCTTTGTAAGACCCCGGAGGACCCCAATAGGGGTTTATTTTTAGAATCTGTGGGCAAAAAAGTGAAGCGGGGCCCAAGGGGGGTAACGTTGGCACAACGGCCCTGCGTCAACACATGCGCGTCCCCACCCGGTTTGGGCCGGGGAAAGGAAACGTGGCTAAAGATGGGGTTTGGCCCATCCTTGCCGCTGCAGCAGCAGCAGGGGGCCCCAGGGGCACGCATCCCCATTTCGGGCCATAAAGGGGCTCCACCACCTCTGCAAAAAGGAGTTTGTTTCTTTTTTGGGCATCCTCCCCCCGCCCCAGATGTTTCCTGTTTCCTCGCAAACTCATGGCGCCAGCAGCCCTTTTCAGAGGGGCGATTGTAAAGGGGACAACAGTACCCGCCCAACCATCCTAAGGTGCAGAAATCTGACCGGCCCTGTCCAATTTGGGTTTGGTTTCTGCAGTCCCCCCCTTTCCCAAAATTTGGTGGACTCTGAAAAACCATTCAGGAACTAAGGGGTTGTGCCGACCCGGGGAAGGGATAATTTCCCAAACCGTAATTTTTTTCCAAAAAGGCAGTACCTTGAAATTTCCCAAAAAATAGGGTAGAAAAGAAAGGGGGTTCAGCCCTTGAGCTTATGGGTTTTTTTCCCAAGGTACAGGGGCAGCGGGGGGACGTCGGGAGCTGAAAAATTACGGTCAGGGCAGTACATGTCCTTTAGGGCCCCACTGGGTGAATTCCCTTCCTCCCCCAGGAACCACCAACAATTTGGACAGGAAAACGCCCTTTTCCTCCACTTTTTGTAAAAACTGCTGCCCTGCGCCAATGTCCGCCCCCTTTCTCCTCCCCACCACCCCCTTTCTCAGCCCCCACAAGTATTTGCTCCATCTTCCCCACATTGTAGGGCACAGCGTGTCACGCAGTTCAACACCTAGCTTCCCCTGGCGAACGAAGTCCACACAAGGGGGGGGAAAAATGCTCCCGCGTCATGCAGAAAGAAATATGTGTGGCTTTCTCCGCGCCAACTGCAAATGGGGAAACCATGGGGGCCCGGACAATGGGGGGAAAACGGGGGTGTCCGCGCTGCACCGAGGAGGGTTTGGTCCTTTGGCCCCCCTGCAGGGCGCACGTGTTCAATCGGTTTGTAAAAAGGGTTTCCCTGAAGTCTTCCACCGATCTTCAGAACATTTTTGGAAAATGGCCGGGGAAACAGTGCATGCATTTTAAACCCATTCGAAAAAAGCCAGGAACACCCCCCCTCGAGTTGCAGGGGCCCAGAAGGGTCCTCCCCCAACACGCTTTTATATGCGATGTTTAACCCGGGGAAATTTCCCCACCCTGCACATTTTTGGAAACCGACTGTAAAAAACAGAGAAAGGTTTTTAAAAGTTTTTTTTGATGACCCAAGGCGACAGAAGTACTCCCCTTTTGAAAATTTTGATGTCACCGTGGCAGCTCTTTGCTGACCCTCCCGTTTGTTGAGGCCATTCGAGGGGGGGCCCCAAGGGGTTATTTGTCGGGTCCCGGGGACTAGGGGGATGAATAACTTTCATTCCACTGCTTCTTTGTCCTGGAACAGATCCCTGAAAAATCTTTCTGGACAGGGGACTGGAGATTTTGGGGGACTCATCTCGTGGCCACAAGGTTTCCCGGGGGGGACTGAAAATGGAGGAGGAGGAGGAGGAGGAGGGGGACATTTTGGGCGAAGCATTGTCTGGGAAATGATTTGGTTTTTTTTTCCCCGGTGACAAGGGGGGAGGAGGAGAGGAGCAGCTGGAGGAGGTGGATGGAGATGAGGAAGACGAGGCAGATGACTCCCAAGCACCGTGGCAGTATAAAGTGGAAATGGAGGGAGGGGCCCCTCGGAAATCCCCTTGTGCAGATGTCCCCCAGCATGGTTATTTTTCCCGGGTGTGAAAAGCCGAATAAATCAGCATCCCCCCCCGAGGGATGACTTCTGGCTCTCCAAACCCCATTGGACCCTCGCTACCGGTCAAAATGGGAGCCCTTTTTTCCCGCTATTGAGGGGGGAAGGGCAAACTCAAAATACTATTTGGGAAATTTTCCCCCTAAACAGTTGGCCGCTGCCTATGTGCGGCATCGTCCCTCCTCTGACAGGGCTGACCCGGGGGGGTTCCCCAGCGCTCACCCTACTACTGCCCCCGGGGTGCTGGGGGAAAGGGGGGGGTAAGGGGCAGTACCAACTCCATCAGCAGTAAACCCAAGTCGGAAATCCTAATGGGGCAGCTTCCCTTTACCCGCCTTGTGAGGAGGGCAGTCACCAGCAGCAGCAGCAGGACATGGAGCATTCCCTGAACCAACAGGTTGTGGGGCCCCTTGGACAGCCCCTCTGCCCCCCCAAATTAGAAATCCGCTGGACTACTGGGCAGCCAAAACTTTGGGGGGGGGGGGGGGTTTTGGTTGGGCCCCCAACTTGCCGAGTTTTAAATGGGGGAACTGCCGCCCGCCAGTATTTGGCATCAGAGCGGGGTGGGTTTGTGCCCGGGGGGGGGCCATCGAAACCCCCAAAGGAAAAAACCCGTTGTCCAAAGGGGAAATTGGGTTTAACCCACTGACCTTTTCAAAATGAATCAGGCGTGGATCGGGGCCCGGATTTCCCCAAACCAAAGGGCCTTTTTGGCGTCAGCCCGGGTTCAAACACCTCCTCAGCCCCCTTTTTCTTATGCCGCCACCCCTGATGCCACACATCTGCCCGATTTTTCTCCATCTGCCCACCCCCGTCTTTACCCGGGGCTGGGATTGCCCCCCACCTCAACACTCTTTTCATTTTTGGCCCCCCCTATGTCCATTCTGCTGCTGCTGTTGCTGCTGCCGGGGAAAAATCCAAAACGTGTCAAATTTTGCCACTCTGCGGGCCCGGTACTGTTTTGCCACCTCCAGAATGTTTATTTTGCCAAATCCCTGACCCCCTGGTTTGCCCCTGTCATCACCTCCCCCTCTCTGTATTGTGCCCCCTGCCTGGGCCCATGCTGCTGCCCCCCGTGACCATCCGCTCTCAGTCATTGTGCCGCCTGTGGCCCCAATTTTTATTTTGCCACCTGCAGAATGTCATTGGGGCCACTCTTTTGACCTCCCTGCTGGGTTTCTCCTGTCACACCTCCCCTCTCTGTCATTGTCCCTGCCTTAAACCCCATTTCTGGGTGCCGGCCCTGGGCCTCCCCTCTCAGTCATTGTGGCCGCTCTGTGGGGCCAAATTTTATTTTTTCCACCCGCCGAATGTCATTGTGCCATCTCTACCTAATGCTGCTGCTGTGACTCCTGTCGTGCCCCCCCACACTGTGCATTGTGCCACTGTCCCACCTCTGCTGCGCCGTTTGGGTGTGCCTGCCCTGGCCCCCCAACTGTGGCCTACTCCCGTTTTTTTTTCCCCCTCCAGAATTTGTCATTGTGCCACTGTCTTTACCTTTTACTGCTGCCGCCGGCCTTTCCCCACTGTTTTCATTGTGCCCCTCTTTTGGTTTTTTACTTTTTTTTCCGCCTCCCTATGTCTTTTTGCCCGCCCTTTACCTCATACTGCTGCCGGGCCCTGACCTCCACACTGTGGGGATTGGTTTCCCCTCTTGGCTTTTAATACGTTTTTTGCCCCCATAATGTCATTGTGCCACTGTGCCTCAAACTGCTGCCGCCGTGAACCCCCAACTGTGTGATTGTGCCAAATCTGTGGGGCCAAATACTGTTTTGCCACCTCCAGAATGCCATTGTGCCCCTGTTGACCCCCCTACTGCTGCCGCCGTGACCCCCCAAAACTGTGTGATTGTTCCAATCTGTGCCCTAATACTGTTTTTTTTCCCCCTCCATAATGTCATTGTTTCCCCTGTCTGACCTCAATACTGCTGCCGCCGTGACCTTCCCCACTGTATCATTTTGGGCCCCTCTGTGGCCTAAATGTTTTTTCCACCTCCAGAAAGCAAATTTTGCCACTGTCTGACCTCATACTGCTGCCGCCGTGACTTTCCCCACTGTGTGATTGGGCCACCCCTGTGCCCCAATACTGTTTTTCCCCCCTCCCTAATGTCATTGTGCCCTGCCCCGACTCTTTCTGCTGGCCGGCCCTGCCTCCACACGTATCATTGTGCCACTCTGTGGCCTAATACTGTTTTTTCCACCCCCAGAATGCCATTGTGCCACTGTCTGACCTCAAACTGCTGCCGCCGGACCTCCACACGTGTGATTGTGCCACTCTGTTTCCCTAATACTGTTTTTCCCCCTCCAAATGTCAAATTTTGCCCCTGGGCCCGACCTTTATGCTGCTGTGCCATGACCTTTCCCCACTGTGTGATTGTGCCACTTTTTTGTGGCCTAATACTTTTTTTTCCGCCTCCCGAAAGTCCCTTGTGGGCCCCTGCCTGACCCCCATCTGCTGTGGCTGGCCCCCCTTTTACCCAACACTCTAAAACACTAATGTTGCCCCTGACTCTCAGCTTTTTTTTTTTTCCACTTTGCTGGCCCGACCCTTTTTCAGGCCCATTCCCGCTTGAGTTTTTTTGGTCTTTTGCCCTCTTTAAATGCCCCGGGAAAATTTTTTAGTGAAGCGATTCTAAGGCCCGGGGGCAGTCATGTGCGTGTCATAAATAAAAAAATAAAAATTGAAAAGAAGACCAAAACCCAAACTCCCTCCCGCATATTAAAACATGGGACAACGTTCTTTCAGCACCCTGCAGGGTCTGGGCACTGGAAAAAGTGTTTTTTTTTCGTGATTGTGCCCAAGTAATTGGAACCCAAACAATTTGTCCCGGAAAAATTTTTTTCGAAGTTGGGCCCAAACCAAAATTTTTGAGAAATTGGCGGGCCCTCTCTAAACCAGACCCTTTTCCAAATCCTGGTCACTTAACTTGTTATAATTTTTAAAATCTAGAAAAGTATCCAGACCCTTTTTCCAAAAAATCCCGGTCACTAAACTTTTTATTTATTACATCTAGAAAAAGTATCCAGACCCTTCCCCCAAATCTCGGGCACTAGAACTTGTTATTTATTAACATCTAGAAAAAAGTATCCAGGGCCCTTTCCAGAATCCCCCCACTATAACTTTTAAATTTTTTACTTTTAGAAATGTTTTTGACCACTTCTCCAGAATCCGGGCACTAGAACTTGTTTTTATTTAAATTTCATCTAGAAATGGGATCCCGACTCTTCTCCGAATCCGGGGCACTATAACTTGTTATATTATTTCTCTAAAAAAGTATCCAAAACCCTTTCCAGAATCCCGGGCCCTATAACAAAGTTAATTATTACATCTAAAAAAGTATCCAACTCTTTTCCAGAATCCTGGTCACTATAACCCTTTTTATATTATTACATCTAGAAAAAGTATCCAGACCCTTTCTCCAGAATCCCGGTCACTATAACTTGTTTTTTTATTTCATCTAGAAAAAGTATCCAACCCTTCTCCAGAATCCCGGTCCCCTGTAACATGTTATATTAATTAAAATCTAGAAATGTATCCAGACACTTCTCCAGAATCCTGGTCACTATAACTTGTTATATTATTACATCTAGAAATGTATCCAGACTCTTCTCCAGAATCCTGGTCACTATAACTTGTTTTATTATTCCACCTAGAATACGGTGCGACGCACCATTTCTCATTCCGATCTGCCCCAGGCAGGAAGTGGGGAAACCGCCATATTGGGACACCGTAATGCATTGTCTATACAATGCATTAGGCTGTATAAATGATCGCGCCCCCTAAGCACCCTAGGGGGACTCAAAGTTAAATGAAAAAAATGTTTTAAAGTGTAAAAAAAATAAAAAAAAATAAAAGTTCAAATCATCCCGCTTTTGCCATTTTACAAATAAAAAAATAAAATAATAAAAAAGTGACACATATTTGGTATCGCCGTGTCTGAAAAAGTTTTATCTATTAATATATAACATCATTTATCCCATACGTTGAACACCGTAGAAGAAAAAAAGTTCCAAAAGCCAAAATTGCGTTTTTTGGGTTAGTTCCTGTCCCATAAAAATTGGAATAAATGTTATCAAAAACGTTGCATGCATTCCAAACTAATAACAATTAAAAGTGCACTTCAGCCTGGAAAACAAATGCCTCTCACTCACGTCCGTAGGTTTTAGTACAAAAAAACAATTGGTCGCAGAAAATGGCGCCACGGAGCAAATTTCAAAAATAGGAAATGTTTGGAATTTTTTTATGGTACCAAAACATGAAGGAAACCGTACATGTTTGGTATTGGTGGATGTGTATCAACCTGTAGAATACAGAGAACACATCATTTTTACCAAAGATTGAACGCTGCAAAAACAAAACTCCTGCAAACATGCCACAAGTATGTTTTTTCACATTTTACCCCACTTAGAATTTTTTGGCGGTTTCCCAGTATATTTTATTGTAATATGAATAACACCATTAGAAAGTACATCTTGTTCCACAAACTAAAAGCCCTCATATGTCTATGTAGGTGGAAAAATAAAAAAGTTATGGCTTTCAGAAGGCAAGGAGGAAAAAAGCTTAAAGCCATATTATTATGACCGTCCGTCAGGAAGGGGTTAAAAGAAAAACTAAATATTTTGATGTGAATTAAAACAAGAAAATTATATAATTATAAAAAAAAATAATTTGAGGTAGGATGAAAGCACGAGAAAAGGTTATGATGACACTAAGGTCCTTTTAATTTTCTACTAGTTATAATATACGTTACAGAATTTACAAAGTAAATCAGTTTGTTTACACTTATAGAAAAATATATTTTATTTATTGTTTTAATTTTAACTTCATGGCAAATACGTCAAAATTGAAATCTATTTATTTCCTTTGATTAAAGACATGCTAATTTTTTTTA
>JAODAL010030404.1:0-50013 GCA_025379985.1 Phyllomedusa bahiana | reverse complement strand
CATTTATTTCGGGATTTTTAAAAGGGGAAGTGTCATAAAAAAAAATTACTTGTTTAACTCACATTTGTTTGTTAAACATTTTCTTTAGGAATTTTTGGTTATGTTTTTTTTTAAATTTTCCATATAATTTTCATTATTTTTTATTGATTCTTAAGTCCTGCGGTTTTCACTTTGGCCACTAGGCCTAATAATCGTCTGACACTTCTTCCAGCTGTTGGGAAACTACAAGTAATCATGCATTTGTATAATCTATAACAGTGGGCATGATGGGAGTTGTAGTTTCTCAACAGCTGGAGGGCCAGCAGTTTGACACCCCTGCTTTAAGTGATAAGTTTACTGTAGTAAAATGGTAACATCAGGCTTTTTATCACCTTATGATACAATAATCAAGCTATTTAGGTAGAACAGACACTGACCAGCAAAAGGGTAACAATGTTTTGATCTTGTGACTTTCAGGCTCACCGTCCACTACCGCTTTGTATATGAGGCTACTGTAATTTTATATACAGTAATCTTACCTATCTTATACATAAATTTGACCTGCAAGTATTTAGCATCTGCTCAGTTCTGCAGATTCTTTCCTGTAACTGCATTGTAACTGTTTTGCTCCTAAAGTCAAAATTTTAATTTTTTTATTATTTTGTTAGTATTTGGTAAATCCACCTTTGGTTTTCAGCTCTGCCTGAATCCTTCTGGGCTCTGGATCAGATTCAAGCAGGTCTTGACCAAAATCTGATCCCAGGTCTCTTCTCCACATTCCAATGTTGGTGCAGACTGGACTTGGTTAAGAATACAGCTTTTTTTCCCCTCTCCCCACAAGTGTTGGATTGGGTTGAGGTCTGGGGACTGTGGAGGCCAATACAGCAACTCTACCTCATTGTCATTGAACCCTTCCTTCTCCAACCTTGACGTCTGCTTCAGGTCATTGTCCTGCTGGACACTATGTCGTCCTCTTCATCCCCATAGTACTCGAGTGTATGAAGTAACTCATCTTGTAGGACACTCCCATAGAGCTCAGCATTGAGGTCACCATCGGTCCTGGTCAAGTATCCAGCACCTTTGGCTGTGACCCCCTCCCCATATCCTCAGACTCCTCCCCCGAACCTGACAGCACTTCCAGTTTCTTGATCAGTTCGCCCCTTTTCCCTTGATTCTTCCCCTTTGTCCCCATCAGATCCCGGTCTATTGACTTTCATCTCACCCAAATCTCCCGTTTCCAATCTTTCATTTTTCGTACTTTTCTTTTTGCCGACGTTTCTTATAACGAGATTGAAGTCGCGGCTTCTTCACTTTTTTTGGGCCATCATTCCAGACTTGTGTAATGCGCCCGGTGCTAGCATGGACCTCTGTGATCTCACTCTTATGAAGTATACGAGCCGCCTCCACTGCCGTGTCTTAGCGTCAGATCTGATCGACGTTGTGATGAGTGACTTGTTGACTCTGATATTTCCCCTGGACGTCACCTCTTGGCTCTGGATGGACGGACTTCATTCCATATTCTTCCCGCTGTCAGGGCCTCACATGATGCAGTTGGCAATGTCCTCGGCCCAGAGACGCTATCAATGAGTCTTCTCTTTTCTTGGGAAATCTTCTTCATGGCTGCTCGAACCAGTGACCTCTCACTTGGGAATCAGTCTAATAACACACTGAGCTATTAGAGAATGTGAGGACAGGTTGTAATTTGTCCCACCATGAGGAGCAAAACAATAACAATGCAGTTACATGACAAGAATCTGCACAACTAAGTAGATGCTAAATAGTTGCAGGTCAAAGTTATATATGAGAGCCAAGATGATTGTCTATAAAATGAAGGTAGTCCACATTCAAGGCTGTAGTGTTACCCTTTTGCTTGTCAGTGTAAAATATATTTATTGGATATAACTTTAAAACACAATTTTTTTTTAAATAATTTGTAAATATGTAAAACGCAGCAGGAAGTGGGAAAAACAGTTTTCAACAAAAACGTCCTGAATAATATTTGTGGAGTCTATAAATTTGTTCTGAGAAATAGTATCGCCTCCATCAGATCCTGAATAGATGACCTCACATCTGATCTCATTACTTCCAGACTAGAGAACGGCCTCTCTACACTAACTTGAGTTGGGGGCAAAGCGGTGATCACAGGGGCAACATCTCTAACAATCTCAGGGTATAAAGGAATTACCTCAGCCACAGTCAGTTTTGTTGAATGGTTGAACTCTTCTACTTTTTTTTTTTTCCAACATGTTTTTATTGAGGAAAATTTTTTTAAAGAATGTAAAACAGCAATTACAAACCAGGGAGAGGTCATATAACATGGAACAGGTGGTCCTCTCCTGTACAGATATGGTGAATAATACAATTCCAGTGGTTTACACATACATGAGCATAGATTATAACACAGTAGTCATGGTAGCGATTATTTACCAGTTCTAAACTAAGAGCTATATAACAGAGTCATTATCTGCCATGACAGCCAGTGAGATATTAGCGGTCGCGTGCAATCTTACAGGAGGTGGTCACCGAGCGCAGCTAGTCGCCCAGGCGCGATCCCAGGGCCCTGGGTCACGGCTTCTGTAAACCGGGCCTGGGACTAAAAGTATCCTAGTTGTTCACCAGGGCCACAGCCCCAGGAACTACCTCACCCATCCAGTCACGCCACGCCAGCCCGGGCTGTTATTACTATGGTCCAGGGTAGACGTGATGTTCTCCGTGGGTAGGCAGTCGTGCCCCGAGGGGACACCCCAGATCTGGAAGGGGACTGTTAGAGACAAAACCACGAAACAGGTGGTCCTCTCTTGTACAAATATGATGAGTGGTATTGTCCCCACGGTCTCCCAATACATGAGCATAAGTTGTGGCATAATATTCGTGGTGACCAATAATTACCAGTGTAGGATTGGGAACCACCTGGCAGGGTCATCATGACGATCAGTGAGATGTGAGCCTCAGTGTGCAACCCCAACAAGGGGGATCCCAGAGCGCAGCCAACCACTCAGGCGTGGTCTCAGGGCCCTAGGCCGTGGTTTCAAATAATAAGGCGTGGGGCTAGAATATCCTAGTTGTTCCCCAAGGACATGGCCCCCAGAGTTATTTCACCTGTCCGGGCACCCCGTGTCAGCCTAGATTGTTTTGTCTGTGCCTCAGAGCAGACACGATCCACCTGTGAGTAGGTGGCTGCGGTCGAGGGGCGCACCCCAGATCCAGTAGAAGACCAGTAAAATTAGAACTACAAAAAAACATTGAAAAACGGTGAGCACTTCCCCCCCCATCCATGCTCCACTCCCACATAACCCTTATTCCCCTCCCCAACAAAGACCACCTTGACTGCGCAAATTATCGGCCTATCGCCCTGCTAAATGCTGATGTGAAAATATTCGCCAAAATATTGGCCAACCGTTTATCTTACTGTCTGCCGAGATTAATCAACAAAGACCAAGTAGGATTTGTTGTTGGCAGACAGGGAGCTGATAACACTAGACGGGCGATAGACCTGATTGACATAGCGCATAGGAGACAGGAACCAGCCCTTTTACTTAGCCTAGACGCGGAAAAGGCGTTTGATCGCCTAAATTGGAAATTCATGTCTGAAGCCTTGAAAAAGTTTGGCTTTCGGGGCCCCTTCCTACAAGCCCTTAGCTCATTATACTCCCACCCCTCGGCAACCATTCGTCTCCCTCATGCTGAATCCCCCCTGATTAAACTAAAAAATGGCACCAGACAAGGGTGCCCCTTATCCCCAATGATCTTTGTCTTGTGCATTGAACCGTTAGCGGCGGCCATACGAGTCCGAGATAGGGACTTTAAAATTTCACTCTATGCAGACGATATACTTCTGACTCTAACCAATTTGCACACTACTATCCCCAATCTACAAACTCTCCTAAACTACTTCGGGCTCCTATCGGGCTATAAAGTCAATCCACCTAAAACGGAGGCGCTGCCTTTAAATATCCCGGCTACTCAGTTGGACCTGTACAGATCGAACTTCGGCTACAACTGGAAGCAGAGATCTCTGAGGTATTTGGGGATCAACTTGACACCAACATACGCCGCACTGTTTTCAAGCAACTACCCAGATAAATTCCTGGAAGTACACCGGTTACTAAGTAGATGGCACGCCCTACCAATCTCGCTCTTAGGCAGAATAGCAGCAATTAAAAGATGGCTCTCCCAAAACTGATGTACCTATTCGAGACGCTACCAATCCCGATACCCAGCAAAGACTTAAAAGTCATGCAAGCTGCCTTCATGCGATTTATATGGGCCCGAGGCAGACACCGTATTCCTAAATCGGTCCTATTAGCACCCAAGACTCAGGGGGGGTCTCTCTGTGCCTGACATACAAAAGTATTATTGGGCTGCACAGCTACGACGTATCCCAGCTTTGTCGTCGCTATTTGCGTATGCCAGATGGACGGAACTGGAGAAGCTGTGGCTGGCCCCGATCCACCCCAACTCGCTCCTGTGGTCTACGACTCATAACCGGGTTGATGTGCCACTGTTGGGTCCTATGGCCCTGACGTGGAAGGTATGGAAATCTTGTCATAATAAATTCAACCTTAGTTCGCGATATTCACCTATGACATCGTTTCTTTTCCAACCACTGTTACCGGACAGCCTCCATGGTCCCCACGTGAAGCCATGGTTCAACAGTCAGGTATTCAGGCTGGCGGACATTGTAGATTACAGGACCCGAGAGATCCTACCCTTTGAAGCCCTTAGAGAAAGATATAAGCTGCCGCCCCAAACTTACTACACTTATTTACAGATTAGACTTTTTCTACATAGATCTATGTCCACCTCGTCGGTATCGGGCCCCACAAGCTTCGAGAAACTATGCCGAGCAAATTCCTCTACAGCCGGGCTGATTTCCTCAATATACAAAATGCTGGTGTCCCCTGATTCGTCTCAAATGCCCAACCACTCATATATATGAAAATGGGAAGAATACCTAGGGAGCCCATCCCCCCAGAAACATGGCAAATTATCTGGACCCAGGCAGCCAGGTCTTCCTCCTGTGTCTCTTACAAGGAAAACCAATACAAACTGTTGATGCACTGGTACCACACCCCTGTGCTCCTACATACTTTCTACCCTAATGTCTCTGACTTTTGCTGGAGATGTGGAGGGACACGAGGAACCCTGACTCATATATTTTGGGATTGCCCTAGAATAAAACCCCTGTGGAAAACAGTCCAGCGCTTAACCCGAGCCATCCTAGGAATCAACATTCCCCGAACCACCAAAGTTTACCTACTGAATATCTTTCCTAGTGACATGACCCGGCTCCACTCGCGTCTCCTTCTACACATGATAACAGCCGCTAAATGTCTTATAAGTAAGCACTGGAAATGCCAAGAACCCCCTTCACAAGATCAGTTGATCAGCCGAGTGAAAGATATTCGGGAAATGGAATACCTCACGACCCTCCTAGACAACAGGCTTGACAAATTTGATAAAATCTGGAAACCCTGGGATTATTATATAACCTCCACCCACCCTCCCCTGACGGAGGCTCGGTAATGAGGGCTCTGAACAGGTGCTCCTCCCCTCGACGGTCCGTACCCAATATTCTATATCTCGAACCGAGAAGGGACGGTCTGGGTGCAGGTTGCTCGTTTCTCCGGCGGACCACTTACTAGAGACCCAACACAATAAATCATGTAAGCCCACAGACCTCAAAACAGTTCTCCTCCCCCTTCTGTACCTAGTCTTTTGTCTCCCCCTGTCCTTGTTTGTTCTTTGTGTCTAATGTCAGGTTTTTCTTAATGTCCCCGTTATTTTAACTAGCTTACAATTCGAGGTGGATCAGAGGCAGTGAGTTAACTCGCCCATAGATTCCACCGGTTTATTCCTTTCCCCGAACATAAAGGTAGAACCTACTTAGCAAAGCAGTGACATTTTGCTATGTCTTTCTACTTCGAAGGATTCTCTATGTCGGGACTGTTTGTCTTTGCTGCTTATTTGACCTCTATACATGATGTTTGATATTTTAATAATTGTTTTATATATGAAATTAAAAAACCCATTTAAAAAAAAAAAAAAAAAAAAAAAAAATTTGAAAAAAATGGGCGGGAAGGGAGAAGGGAAAAAAAAAGGGGAAAACCCGGGGGGGGGGGAACCGGGGTTTCCCCTACCTTTGTTTTAAAGGGGTTTGTTTTTTGGGGTGGGGGAAACCCGGTTAGGGGGAAATTTAAGTTGGGGGTTTCCCCAAATTTGTTTCCCAAATCCTTTAAGTGGGAAAAATTCGAGTTTTCTATGGGGGGTAGAATAAAATTTTTTAAATGATAAAATTTTTCCCTTTTTTTTTTTAAATGGGGGTTTTCCCCCGGGTCCATAAAATAATAAAAAGTTTCCTCAAATTTTGGGGGGGGGGGATGGGGGTGATGGTTTTTTTTTTTTGTTCCTATTGGGAAAATTCTTCTTAGGGAAGAAGGGGGGGGTTTTTAAAAGGGAAGTAAATTTCTAAGGGGCCCAAATTTTAAAAAGAGGTTGTTTTTTAAAATCCCCGGTTTTTGGGGCCCAAAACAAGGGGGGATGCCAAAGGGGTTTTGGGGGAAATTTTGGGATGTTTGGGCCCGGGGGGGAAAGGGTTCCTTTTTTAAAATTTTTGGGGGGGAACAACCCTTGGGATTGAAAATTTTTCCCAGTGGAATGGGGGGTTTTTTTGTGCATTTTGGAAAATTTTAGATTTCCCCCAGGTAGATTAGTGGTTTTAGGGGGTTTGGGAGGGGGGGCCCGGGAAACAAGGGATTGGTATTTTTCCCCTTGGATAGGGGGTGATGGTAGTTAAAAGGGGTAAAACCCCCCCCCTGAGGTTTGAGATTAAAACAGTCAAGCTTTTTGGGTTGGGACCAAAAGGGGTTGTTTTGTCTGGTTTATGGGGTGGTTCCCTTCGTCAGGGTTTTTAAGGCCTTTTTTTAAAGGTGGGGGAAATGAAATTTTGGGGAAATGTTTTTTATCCCCGGGAATTAGGAGGAAGGGGGGAGGGTGGTTCTGGGTTTTAAAAAATTTGTTTTTGTTCCCGTTCCCCCTTTAAAAATTTTAAAGGGGTTTTTGTTGGGGGGGTTTTCGGTTGGAGTTTTTTGGGAATTTTGGGGGGGTATTTTGGGGGTTTTGATCATTTTTTTTATGTGGGTTTGTTGAGATCCACCCCCATGAAAAAAGGGGTTGCGGGTTTTTGGGGGGGGGGGGGGGGGGGGCCCCCGGGGGATGAACCCTCGGGGGGGGGGGGGCCCCCCCATTTTTTCCTTTTAAAAACAAAAAAACGGAATTTTTACCACAGGGTTTATAAAGGGAAAGTTTGGAAGAAATTTGGGAATATATTTTTTTTTAAAATTTTGCCTACCTAGGGGAAAAGGACCAAAAGGAAAGGCCGGGGATCTAAAAACTCGCCAAAATAAAGGGGGGTTTGGCTTTCCTTAGGGCACCCGAATTTAAACCCCAAAAAGGGGGTTTAGTTACCAAATTTTTTCCCCCCTTTTCAAAAAAGACCTCTTTTTCTAACCCCCACCCCCCAAAAGGCCGTTAAATGGTGAACCACCAATTGGGGAGATTATAGCCGGGCGCCAAACCCAAAAGGACCCCGGGGGGGGGTTTTCCCGGAAAAGGGTCCCCCAAAGGGTTGGGGGCTTTTGGATTAAAAGGGGGGGGAGAAAGGGGAAACGGGGGTCCCCGAATGGGTTGGGTTTAAGGTTTAAACCAATCCTACGTCCCCCCCTAAAGAGCTTTTACATCCCCAACATAAAAATTTTGAACCCGGGTTTCCAATTTTGATAAAAAGGGGAAAGCCCCAAACCCCCACGGACTAAAGGGGGCGCCAAAAAACGCCCGATTTGGTCATTTTAAAATTTGGCTTAAACACATCTTGGGGGGAGTAATTAAACCACACGGGAATAGGGAAAGGGGAATTTTTTAAATAAAAATGTTTCCCGCCCACGTTCCCTTTGGGTTTTGGAAACCCCTTAAAACCCAAAGCCCAAACCCCCTTCCCACACAGGGGGGGGTTTGGGGGCCCTTTCAAGGGGGGTGTTTGCCGGGAACCTACCAGGGAAACTCCAATTGCGGGGTTTGGGGGCTTGAAAATTTTTAGGATTTGCTATTTTTGGGGTTTTTTTCCTGATTCGGGGGATAAGGCAAAATTTTGGGTTTTGGGGCCCTTTTTTCAAAAAAGGGGGGGGTTTGGGGGGTTGGGGTTTTGGGCCCAAAACCAATTTTAATTTTTGGGGGGTTTTTAAACCCTTGAGGGGGGTTTCCAGGGAAACCCCCTTGGCCTTTTTTTAGGGGGGGAGGGGGGGGGGGGGGGGGCCTCCCCAAAAATTACCTTTATTGGCCCCCCCCCTAAGGGGGAAAACCCAGGGGACCAGTTTCCTTCTGTATGGGGCTTTTAAAAAAAAAAAAGGGGAATTTTTGTTGGACCCGGGGTTTTTGTTTGGGTTGTTTTTAGTGAGGGGGGGCCCCAGGTTGAGAATATGGGATTTGACCTGTTCTGATTTCCCCCCTTTGGGCTAGTAGGAAAACCCGATTCATTCCCCCACAAATTTGTTCCGTTATTCATGCCCCATTTGTTCCGCAGGAAAATTTTTAGGGGGGATTTTGTTATGATTTTTCTTTTTTCCCTGGAGGGGTGTGTTATTCCGTTTGGGCTCGGAAAATTGCATTAAAAGGGTAGAATTTTTTTGGGTTTTTTCCCTTTTCTTTAAAACCAAGTGGAATCCATGGCCCATCAAGCTTTCGATGCCGGCCAGTAGGTGTCAATTTGTCTTTAAAATTTTTTATCGTCTTGGAAAAAGGCCCCGTGAAGTTTTAGATAGCTTTTAAAATCTTCGGATGGGGCAGGTATGAGGGAAAAACCCCTTAAAGGGGGCGGGGGAAGGCAGTCTTCCCAGGAGGTCAAATACCACGGGGGGATGGTCAAAATTTAGGGGTTTTCAATCTTGGCTCGGTATGGGGGAAAGTGCGGCGGTGTTAGGAAGAAGTTGATTTTGGATGACTCTTTGAACCCCGGAAGTTGGGTTAATCTCTTTCAGGGGAGGTTTTTATTTGCGCCAAGGGGCATAGCGAGAAAAAGGGTTCAAAGGGCAAATACAGAGGCTGCTGGTAAGTCCTGTGTGGATGGGGGCCCATCTTTTAAATCCGGGGTTTTAGGGGTTGTGTAAAGTCTCCTCCCATAATTGTTTTTTTTTTACCCTAAAGGTTTAAGATGGGGGATAAAGTCGCGTGGGATGGTTTGGGGCGTAGATGTTTAGGAAAAGAAGGTATCCACAGATATAACATCAAGGAGGGAAATAAAACCCGAGGGGGGCGCATTGAGTCATGGATTTTTATGGGGGGGCTATTGTGGAAAAAGACGCCACTCCACGGGGCTTGAGGGTATGAAGCCGTGTGGCAGCTGCTCAGCCAAGGGGGCCCTTTAAGAATCCCCGATCCCCCCTCCCCCAGTGTGTTTTTCCGTAGGAATATATGTTGCCCCCCCCTCTTTAGGGAGGGGGACTTTTTTACTTTTTATGGGTTTTAGCCCCCGCTACGTTCCATGTGGCAAATCGAATGGAGTTTTAGAGTGTGTGTTGGGGTTTTTTCAGCAGGGGATGGGTCCATCCTATTCCAGATGGTGAGGGTAGATCCATGGGCGAGATCGGGCCCAGGGGCAGCGGATTTCCCCCGGTGGGACCTCCTGGGGGGCCAGACGCCCCCCCCCCCCTGAGGGAAGGGCACATTCCCCGGGTTGGGGCCAACTAAAGATAAAGAAAAACAAAAAACCTACAAGAAAACAAAAAAAGACAAGTTTTGCATGAGCAATCTAAGAAGGTTAAGCCCATCAAGCAATGGGGGGATTAAGGGGTACTGGCAGTCCCTTTTTATGGGGGGAAAAGGCGATGCGGGCTTCGTCCGGTTCCCGTGATTTGGTCGTTTTGCCCTCGGGGTAACCCCATGGGCTGGGAGAGTAATTGGAAAGGGGAAAAAATTGGTTTTTATAAAGTCGCAAGTGGGGTAAAAGCTCTTCGTTTAGAGGGGACTGTCGCTGAAAATCCTGGAAGATAGTATCGAGTTTCCATTCACGTGAGTGGCGCTGGCTCGGGAGGCTTTTAGAACCATTTCTTTCACTCCAATTGGGGATCTCGCTATAACTTGTCGCGGCTTGTCGCCTCTCTCCCTCCGGGGGGACCCGGGGGGCTCTTTTGTGTAGAGAAGGTCCTGTGGTAGGGGTTTGCTTTAGTGCTGATGCAAAAATCTTTGGCCAATAGAGGGGAAGCCTGCTGCTGTGACATTTTCAGGGATGCCCAAAAAAGCGCAAATTGTTACGCGTTCCCGGTTCTTCGATCTTCCAGCTTTTCGGTAGAAAAAATGGTTGCTTTGGTTATTCGATATGTCTTCTCAGCGCGGTGATGGTGGATCACAGGAGGTAACTCTGGTTTCAAAATCTGCGATCCTTGGGCATTGGGGTTAACTGCGTTAAGCGGAGTTTACGGGTGCCTGGATATGCTGATTTGTTTGTCGAAATAGGTGTCATGAGGCGGCGACCTCCTGCCCCCATCGACATTTCCTCTGCTATCTGAGGTTTTTTAGGCTGCAGGGGTGCTGGGGGAAGAGTTGGGGGGTGGGTTTTCATTAGGCTGAGAAAATCTGTGGGTCCCTCTTTTTGCAGTTTGGAGGGGCCCCAATTTTGGCATTGTTTTATCTTTTAATACGGCCTCGGGACAATAATGGGGGGAAGGGGTGGGGTTTGAAGAAGTTTTTCGGCTTTTTGTGAGGGGGTATTGGGGGTTTTGTAGAAAAAATTTTCCAATCGAGTGGGAGAGGGGAGAGAGACGACAGCCGCGAGGTAGTTGACGCTGGACCCCCCCGGGTATTTTTTCATTTCGCCATGTGCGGCAAAGGGGGGGTGGGGCGTTGGGGCCAGAGGCACAGCGTGGATTTTTTGCCTTTTCTGATCCGTGGTTCACAGGGTGCTTGTGGGTTTGGGGGGGGTTTTGAGCAATTTTTGCTTTCTGTCCCGTGTGTTAAATAGGGTTAACTTGGTTTGGGGTAGGTGTTTGAGTGGGGTTTATCGAAGGCCCACGGGGTGCGTAACCCAATTTAAATTTAGAAGTTGGGTTAAGTTGTTGGTTTTCGCACTGTATAGCAGTAGGGGAGAAAGCAATCAGAAGTGCTTGTTAATGGTTTTTGGTTCACTTGAGGGTGTTGGTTGAGCTTATGGGCCGGACACTCAGATTCCTGTAGTGGTGGTCCCGCAGTGTGGCTTGGAAGTGGGTTACTTCAGGCTGTACTGAGTATCAGTCAGTATATACGTCTCAAAATGGCCGCTGTTCCCACCAGATTAACGGCCAGAAGTCAAGTAAAGAAGTGGTCACTGTGCCCTGTGCCACTGGCCTTGCTTATGTTAAGTGCCCTTGATGTGATGAGGTGCGTTAGGGCCTTCTCTGAGCTGCAGCCTGAATTGCTTTAGAGATATGCTGCAGGTGGAGGAAGCAGTTAGACTAGATCTTAAGAGAGCTGCAGATAATGGCATAGTTGCCAACTTTTGAAATTGAAAAAGCATGAGATTGTAGCGGGCGGCGAGCTTAGCGCGTTGCGGCAAAAATTTGCATGGACATGCCCGTCTTGTCGGTGTGCCACGCCCCTTCAAAAAGCCACACCCACTCCACCTAACTGCATAACTGCTTTGGAAGAGAGCCAGGTAGATGCCCTTATAGCCAGGTATTAGCCCCCCCCCATAACCAGGTAGTGCCCCTTACAGGCAAGTAGATGCCCCCTTTGTAATGGCAAGTAGATGCCCCCTTGTAGCCAAGTAGATGCCCCCTCTGTAGCAAGTAGATGCCCCCCTTGTAGCCA
Organism: Phyllomedusa bahiana; assembly: GCA_025379985.1. Taxonomy (NCBI): domain Eukaryota; kingdom Metazoa; phylum Chordata; class Amphibia; order Anura; family Hylidae; genus Phyllomedusa; species Phyllomedusa bahiana. Next base: position 38,199 of record JAODAL010030404.1, on the reverse strand, counting down.
AGGTAGATGCCCCAATTGTTAGCCAGGTAGATGCCCCCCTTTGTTAGCCAGGTAGATAGTTAGCAACCCCCATCGTTAGCCAGGTAGATGCCCCCCATTGTTAGCCAGGTAGATGCCCCCCATTGTTAGCCAGTAGGTAGGATGCCCCCCATTGTTGGCCAGGTAGTGCCCCCATCTGTTGCCAGAGCTCAGTGGCCAACCTCCATTGTAGCCAGGTAGGGCCCCTCTGTTGCCAGGTAGTACCCCCTCTGTTGCCAGGTAGTGCCCCTTTGTTGTCAGGTAGATGCCCCCATTGTTAGCCAGGTAGATGCCCCCTCCTGTTGCCAAGGTAGACTGCCCCCATTGTAGCCAGGTAGATGCCCCATTAGTGTTGCCAGGTAGATGCCCCCTCTGTTGCCAGGTAGATGCCCCCATTGTAGTCAGGTAGTGCCCCCTTTGTTGCTTTAGGTAGTTGCCCCCATTGTTGCAGGTAGTGCCCCCATTGTGTTGCCATTGTTGCCAGGTAGTGCCCCCATTGTTTGCCAGGTAGTGCCCCCATTGTAGCCAGGTAGTGCCCCTTTGTTGTTAGGTAGTTGCCCCCATTGTAGCCAGGTAGAGCCCCCTTATAGCTAATAAAAATAAAATAATAAAAGCCACTCACCTGACCAGGCTCCTGCAGCTCCGGACACCTCCCGGCCGATCTCCTCAGCGACGCAGGGGGAGTGAGAGCAGCCGCGCGTCACTTCCCCTGCGCCGCTGACCTGTATGTACGGCGCACAGCGGCGCTGTACATACAGCAGGAGGGGGGAGGAGGGAGCGATCCCTCCTGCCTCCTCCCTGCACAGCGAGACTCCGGGCGGGTGAAGCGGGCGCAGCGGCCGCTTCACCCGCCTGTGGGAACGGACCGGCAGCGCCAGAGTAGCGCACCAGCGCTACGCGGGCGCCGCGGGGATTTAAAGAGCCCCTGCTGCCGGCTGGCGGCGGGGGTTTCGCCCACTCTGGCCGGCTGGCGGGGGAGGACCCCAAATAGCGGGACCCCCCTGCCAAAAACGGGAGAGTTGGCAAGTATGGATAATGACGCCTTTTCCCGCCCAGAAGCATAGAAGAAGAAGGGTGAGGGGGGGTTCCCGCAGCCGGAAAAGTCCTTCACCACTGGGTGTAAATGGGGTGGTGGGGATATCAGCCCGAGAGCCTAGAGGAGGGCGCCAGTGGAGCTCAGGAATGAGTCGTTCTGACTGATGAGGGGGACACAATTTTGCTGTGCAGGCAGGCTAATGCAGGGTCCCCTGCTCAAGATGGCTGCAGCTCCCGCCACCGATGAGGTGGAGTAATGGCGTACGGGAGCGCCGACAGTCCAGCAGTCCGTGCCGTGGGCCCGGGTCTCTGCGTTGGGATAGTTTCTCCCACCTGTGCGCACGCTGATGCAGTGCGGCAGTCGCTCTGTGGCTCCGGTCCGGCCACGAGGCTCCGTGCTGGCGCGGTGTTCCCGGCTTTAGCTTTGGGCAGGCACTGGGGAGCGGAGTTGTCGTCCGGCAGTCCCGCAGCTGGGGATCAGGCTGGCTGCTAGATGCTGCTTCCGGAGCCGCCGCCTTGTGCAGGAGGGTCGAAGTCCCGGCGGTGTTCAGGCGCGGGGAGCGGCTGCCGGCTATGCCGCTGCAGGCGGCAACAGAAGATCGGAGTCGTAGTCAGGCTCCTGGACCCCCGGGATGGTCAGAGTGGGCTCCTCACCGGCCTGGAGGACAGTCCCAGGTAAGGGTGCTGTCACTGGGAGAATGCAGGTGTGCTGCGTATCTTAATTTTAGTGTTGTTTGGCCGGGCGATGGGAGCTCAGCTAAAATGCGGCCACCATTGGTAGTCCCGCCCCCGGAAGTCCCTCTTCTACTTTTTTGAGAACATGTGAAACAAGTTGCTGAAATCTGGTCAATCTGTTTGCTATGGGAGAGGAAGCTTTTCCCCTGCGGCAATGCTTTGCCTGCTCCATGGCATCCAAATACTTTTCAAAATTAAACTCCTCATCTGATGAGGCTGAACATATAGGAGCAGTAGCACTGGCCGGACCCAATTCCTCTTGCCCTTGGTCCTGCATTGAACTAATTGTGCCAATTTATTATGTATTTTGGGAGTCGGTCCATTTTTTATAACAACTCCACAACTCCACCAAAATTAGCACCGACTCCACAGCCCTGGTATTAATGGCTTTTTTGATTAGTCTGTGGGGGTCGCTCTTTTTGGGGCGGTTACCACGCGAAGGAAAAGCGCAGGGCAGTATTAGGGAGAAATAATACAATGCATTACAGGACATTTGTGATGACGACTCCACTATTTTCCATGATGGATCATGGTGCTGTTATCAACATGGCTACCATTTGGTAAGTGACCGCTTCATATACCACTATTGTCTTATTTATTTGCTGATGATCCAAAACGCGTGGTTTTGAATTAGTTTTGTGGACATTTATGGGTATTTATTAAAAGTTATGTTTAGGGGCATTTCGCTTTTTTTGTGATTTGTTGTTCCATATCCCATTTAATTCACATACTGTACATAATTTGTTCTGTCATGCTGATGTATTAGCCCCAATTACAAAGGAAATACAACCCCTGAAGTCACAGCAGAGCAGATCTGGCTCTGAAAAGACCCAACAATCCCTGCACTACCGATCACATGACCATTGGGGCTGGAAAGCCTAAAGGTGTCCAGCTGATATGTATATACGGCGCTCATTAAATACCATGTCTACAGTGATCAGGAACACAGGGACGGTAATAGACTATCCCCTCCTTCTCACTGCAGAGCTCGGCTCTCCGCTCCCACAGCTGCACAATCGCGTTGTGAAATCTGTAAAGACGTTCCAGACTGTCTGTTCAGTTATGGCTGAATGGTTTTTAAACACACATACACTGTGCACAATGTGAAGCGTGTTATAGAGAGCAGCACAGTCGATCAGTGGTTAAGACAGTGCAGCACATTGGCTCAGTAGTTAGCATGGTGGCTCAGAGGTTAGCACAGTCGTTCTGTGTTAACACGGTGCAGCACAGTAGCTCACTGGTTAGCAAAGAGCAGCACAGTGGCTAGCAAGGTTCAGCATGGTGGCCAAGTGGTTAGTAAGGTGCAGCACAGTCGCTCAGTGGTTAGCACAGTGCAGCAGATTGGCTCAGTGGTAAGCACAGTGCAGCACGGTGGCTTAGTGGTAAGCACAGTGGATCAGTGGTTAGCACAGTGCAGCAGATTGGCTCAGAGGTAAGCACAGCGCAGAACGGTGGCTTAGTGATAAGCACAGTGGATCAGTGGTTAGCACAGTGCAGCAGATTGGCTCAGTGGTAAGCACAGTGCAGCACGGTGGCTTAGTGGTAAGCACAGGGAATCAGTGGTTAGCACAGGGCAGCAGTTTGGCTCAGTGGTAAGCACAGTGCAGCACGGTGGCTAAGTGGTAAGCACAGTGGATCAGTGGTTAGCACAGTCGTTCTGTGTTAACACGGTGCAGCACAGTAGTTAACACAGTGGCTCAGCGGTTAGCGGCGACGAAGCAAAGTGGCTCAGTGGTTAGCATGGTGCAGCACAGTGGCTAGCAAGGTTCAGCATGGTGGCTAAGTGGTCAGTAAGGTGCAGCACAGTCGCTCAGTGGTTAGCACAGTGCAGCAGATTGGCTCAGTGGTAAGCACAGTGCAGCACGGTGGCTCAGTGGTTAGCACAGTCGTTCTGTGTTAACAGGGTGCAGCACAGTAGTTAGCACACAGTGGCTCAGTGGTTATCGTAGAGCAACACAGTGGCTAACAGGGTTCAGCATGGTGGCTAAGTGGTTAGTAAGGTGCAGCATGGTCGCTCAGTGGTTAGCACAGTGCAGCACGGTGGCTCAGTGGTTAGCATGGTGCAGCACGGTGGCTCAGTGGTTAGCATGGTGCAGCACGGTGGCTCAGTGGTTAGCATGGTGCAGCACGGTGGTTCAGTGGTAAGCACGTTGCAGCATGGTATCTCAGTGGTTAGCATGGTGTAGCATGGTGGTTCAGTGGTTAGCATGGCCGCTTAGTGGTTATTACGGAGGCTCGGTGTTATCCTGCAGCGCTGGGGTTCTGGTTTCATATCTTATCAAGAGCAACATCTTCAAGGAGTTTGTATGCTCTCCACACTCCAAAAACATACAGATAATTCTAGTGATCTGGAATTCAGACTGTGAGTCCCAATATGAATACTGACAATCTTTGTACAGCGCTGCAGAACGTGTCAGCGATATATAGCATAGGATAGTGATAATGAAGGAGACGCGTCGGAGAGGACGGGGACAGTCGTTACCTGGCTGACTACAGAAAGTGAAGAGGGAAGTGGTGAAGTCCTGGAAACAGTAACTACTCGCCAGGAGATACCGGTGGTCGAAGGACCTTTGATGATGTCATAGTCATGCGACAAGACTACTCCGGCAGCACTAAGAACCGTCCACCCATGTGACTGGTCACATGATTATGACCTCATCACAGGTCCTCAATAAATAGATAGATATATATATATATACAGGCAGTCCCCGGGTTACATACGGGTTAGGGACTGTAGGTTCGTCCTTAAGTTGAATTTGTCTGTAAGTCGGAACCAATATATTTAATACATGTATGGTGTGGTATGCTGGTACTTGTAGTTCCACAAATGACAGCAACTCACACCACACAATGTAGTGCCAGGGTCAGTATTATATGAGTAATATACAAATATAATACGGAGCCACAGAACTGACACTCAGTCTGCACTATAAATATAGAACACTGACCCACAGAGCTGATTAATATTACATAACTGCAGAACGTCACCTCTGTCGGTCAGTATTGTATATGTACATTATTTATATTATACTGACCCATAGAGCTGACAATCAGTCTGTAGTTCTATAATTTTGATCAACTCTGTGGGTCATTATTATATAATTATAGTGCAGACTGATTGTCAGCTCTGTGGGTCAGTGTTATGTGTCAGTGTTATGTATGTGTATTACTTATGATACTGACCCACAGTGATGCTCAATATTATAGAACTGAAGGCTGATTGTCAGCTCTGTGGGTCAGTATTGTATATGTGTATTACTTATGATACTGACCCACAGAGCTGACAATCAGCTTGAAGTTCTATAATATTGAGCAGCACTGTGGTCCCCTCGCCCTTCTGGCAGAGTTGGCATTCCTCCCGCAGCCAGCAGGCAGCGGGGGTTCTTTAAATGACCACGGCGACAGAGTAGCGCTGGTGCGCTACTCTGGCGCCGCCGGGCCGCTCCTACAGGCGGGTGTCTCACGGTGCAGGGATGGGGCAGGAGGGATCGTTCCCCTCCTCCCTTCTCCCCCTGTATGTACAGCGCCAGCCGGTGTGCGCGTTACATACACCTCCGCGTCGCAGGGGGAGTGCCGCGCGGCTGCACTCACTCCCCCTGCGACGCTGAGGAGATCAGGCAGGAGATGTCCGGAGCTGCAGGAGCCTGGTGAGGTGAGTGACTTTTATTATTTTATTTTTATTAGCTATAGGGGGGCACTGTCTGGCCAACCAAGGGGGGCATCTACCTGGCTAACAAAGGGGGGCAACTACCTGGCTACTAAAGGGGGCAACTACCTGACTACAAAGGGGGGCAACTACATGGCTACTAAAGGGGGCAACTACCTGACTACTAAAGGGGGCAACTACCTGGCTACTAAAGGGGGCAACTACCTGGCTAACAAAGGGGGGCATCTACCTGGCTACAAAGGGGGCAACTACCTGGCTAACAAAGGGGGCAACTACCTGGCTACTAAAGGGGGCAACTACCTGGCTACAAAGGGGGCAACTACCTGGCTAACAAAAGGGGGCAACTACTGGCTACTAAAGGGGGCCAACTACCTGGCTACTAAAGGGGCAAACTACCTGGCTAACAAAGGGGCAACTACTGGCTAAACAAATGGGGGCAACTACCTGGCAAACAAATGGGGGCAACTACCTGGCTAAAAAGGGGGCAACTACCTGGCTAACAAAGGGGAAAACTACCTGGCTAACAAAGGGGGCAACTACCTGGCTAACAAATGGGGGCAACTACCTGGCTAACAAAGGGGGCAACTACCTGGCTAACAAATGGGGGCAACAACCTGGCTAACAAATGGGGGCATCTACCTGGCTACAAAGGGGGGCAACTACCTGGCTAACAAAGGGGGGCATCTACCTGGCTAACAAAGGGGGCAACTACCTGGCTAACAAATGAGGGCAGCTACCTGGCTAACAAAGGGGGGCATCTACCTGGCTAACAAAGGGGGATCTACCTGGCTAACAAAGGGGGGCATCTATCTGGCTACAGAGGGGGCATCTACCTGGCTACAGAGGGGGCATCTACTTGGCTACAAAGGGGCATCTACTTGGCTACAAAGGGGCATCTACCTGCCTGTAATGGGCACTACCTGGTTATGGGGGGCTACTACCTGGCTATAAGGGCATCTACCTGGTTTTCTTCCAAAGCCATTATGCAGTTAGGTGGAGTGGGTGTGGCTTTTAAGGGGCGTGGCTCACAAAAAGATGGGCGTGTCCATGCAAATTTTTTGCCCTCTTCAATCTCCTGCTTTTCCATTTTCAAAAGTTGGCAACTATGGTTAAGTGTCGTTTGTAAAGTTAAGTGTCCCTCTTCCTCCTCCACCACAGCAGCTTCTCTGTACCTGTATGTAGATAAGGAACAGGCAGTGAGTACACTGCTCTCCCTCAACATGTGTCTGCAGCCCTGGAATCAGAGCAAACTTCCTCCACAACCTGCATTGTGTGAGCGAGCAGGGACAGGAGGGAGGAGAGGGGACGAAGAGAGGCGCACCCAGTCTGCAAAGTGTGAGCGAGCAGGGACAGGAGGGAGGAGAGGGGACGAAGAGCTGCGCTCCGAGGCAGCCGGCAGAAGAATGAATTTCATCAGTTGTGTTGCGTGCAGCCGACACAGGCAGGTCTCAGGCTTATGTCGTTCTGATGTCCCCTTTCGTAACTAGGGGGCAGACGTAAGTCGGAACGACATAAGTCAGGGACTACCTGTATATATATATATATGTAGATTTATATTTATATATATGTAGAGATATATATATGTAGATATATATATATATATATATATATATATATATATATATATATATATATAGATATATATGTAGATATATATATATATATAGATAGATATATATATATATATATATGTAGATATATATATATATGTAGATATTATATATATATATATATATATATATATATATATATATGTAGATATATATATATATATGTAGATATATATATATATATATATATATATATATATATATCAAAAAGTTCAGGATATTTGCTTTTGGTTGAAATTTCAGGGTGAAATTAAATTTCTTGCAATATTTTTCAATAAACTACATGATCCATCTCTTCCCTTTAGATGCACTCGTCCGACTGTTCAATGTTTCAGGACTTTTTGCACAACTTGCTGATCTCTAAGAAGGAGCTTAATGGCAAAATTCACAACAGGTATTTGATCTCTGAAGCGCCCAATAAATTTAGGGGATTTAAACCGTCCTCTTCATCCTGCTGTCATGAGACCAAGACGGCACCTTACAATTGATCAACAGTTACTCACTATTATGAGGCTTCAAGCAGAATGCTCTCAGACAGAAGTGGCCACTGAGGTTAGAATGTCCCAGAGTGTCATCAGTAGATTGTATCAGAGATACAGAGAGACTGGAAGAGTCACAGAAAGGCAAAGAAGTGGACGTCCTTTGGCTGCATCACACACTGATGAGCGCTTCATTGTAACCAATGCCCTACGGAGCCGGAAGATGTTGTGTTGGCAGGATGCATAACACAATGGTGGGGAAGGGGTGGGAGAGAGGAGTACAGAGCACAGCTTACAATCTCCATGAAGGGGCAGAAGATCATCCTCTTGTGCTGAGGCGGCAGTCTTTACCCCCCTAGAATCGTATTGTGCAGGTTAAACTCCGTCCCCTGCACCCCAGCATATCAGTTGTAAGTATGATCTTCAGGAGATGGAGTTTAGTACGGTAATATATATTTTTTAAATATCTTTTTATTTTTATACAGGTTTCCCCTTTGGACTAAGTTAGACTATATCAGACCAATGTTGGCTTGAATCCTTTAATAAAATGGTGAAAGAGGGTAAATCAATTTTTTATGCAATTTATGTCTTTTTTTTCCATTTAATTTCGGTTTTAGTAATGGAGGATCTGACAGACAACTCTCCATCACTATTGGTTGGGCTTGGTGTCAGCCAGCGGTGGTTTTCGTCACCCTAAGGGTAACATTAACTCTATGGCAGTATTACTCCATTACCTAATGCAGCAAGGGTACTGGGAAGATCCGGTAACCGTCAGAAGTGAACCCTCTGATGTGATGGTTTGCCTCTGGAGCAGCTGCGGGCTGGTATTCTTAGAGTGGGAAGGGACCAGTATCTATGGCATTCTGATAGTATTTTACCTTGGCTGGTTATGGAAAATGGGGGGACCCAATGTTGTTTATTTTTTTCAAAAATTATTTATTTATTGAGAATCCTAAAGTAATGATTACACTTCCTGTAATTATTACAGTGGATGCCCAGGTGCAGATTCTCATTAAATAAATATATTTTCAGAAAAAAACATAGGGTCCCTCCCATTTTCCATAACCAGTCAGGATAAAAGCGACAGCAGCAGCCTGATACTATCAGAATGCAAAGAACCATAGATACTGTTCCCTTCCCACTCTAAAATACCAGTCTGCAGCTGCTCCACAAGCGGACCCTCACATTAGAGGGTCCGGTCCTGATGGTTACCAGCTCTTCCCAGTACCCCTGGTGTGTTGAGTACTGGGGTAATAGTGACACGGGGTTGGTGTCAGGCTTGGGCAACAAAATCCACCGCTGGCTGACACCAAGCCCCAGCGATAGTAATGGAGAGGCATCTGTCATATACCTCCACTACTATCACTGGAATTATATGGAAAAAGACACACACACAAATTGCACAAAAAAAAACCTTTTGTTGAAATAAACACTCCCTGACACCAGCCCTCTTTAACCATTTTATTTGAAAAAAATAGATCCAAGGTTAATCCGACATAGTCCACCGAATCTGAAGTAGTCCAAATGGGAACCTGTAAATAAACAAACATTACACATATACATATAGGCTGGATAGCCTATCCCCCATCCAGGAAAGCTGGGTGACACCCATCACCCACAGGTAACATCCAGCTTTCCATGATAGGAATACTGGGTGCCACCTTTGGGGGATGGAGTGTCACCCAGCTTTCCTGGATGCTGAATAGGCTATTGCCATAGGCAATCACCAGAGTCTGTCTCCTGTGGCCTGTCTCCTGTGACCGCCAGAGTCAGACTGCAGGGGGCAAGGGACAGGAAACAAGGGGGCAACTCCTGCCCCCTGCGATCAGTATCCAGCCCTTTGCAGCTGCAAAGACAGACCGCAGGGGGCAGGAGATGGGGAGCAGAGGGCAATTTCTACCCCCTTTGGCCTGTCTCCTGCCCCTGAGACCGCTAGAGACAGACCGCAGGGGGCAGAAGACAGGAGCAGAGACAAGTGGGCAACTCCTACCCCCTTGCAGACTCAAACACACACCCCTCCCACATACAAAGTTTATCAGCCGGTGTGTAGCCGTTTTTCAAAGCTGAAAACCGGCTGAAAAACAGTGCCATGGGGACAAGGCCTTAAGACACTGCAGCAGTAGTGGCTGTGGCACCGAAATGAATGAGGAACAGTGCTGTGCACCATTCCTCTCTCCGATCGGCACCCCTGCGACAAGATTGCAGGGTGTCGATCAGTTACCATGGCAGCTGGAAACCTAATGAAGGCTTCCACTGCCATCATGTTAATCTTTCTATTACTTCCTTCCCCATACAGAAAGTAATAGAACCACCATCTTGGTCCACCCTTCTGCATTCAGTGGCTGAAATAAGTATTGAACATGTCAACAATTTTCGACATAAATCTATTTCTAAAGGTGATATTGACAAGAAATTCTCACCAGATGTCTGTAGCAACCCATCCAATCCACACAGGCAAAGAAATCAAACCATAGGTGCCCATAAATTAAAGGGGTTGTCTCACTACAGGGATTGCTCCTTTCTATGTTAAAGATCTTGCAAAAACAAATCACTTTGCAATATGTGTCCATTAACAGTGTCCGACCTATTCCTAGATATCCCCTCTTGTATGGGCTGCATCAGCTCCTGTGGTCGCTATAGCTACAGACCTGTTTGATCTCTTCTGATAGGCTGCCAGCACTGGTTGCTATAGCTACAGTCCTGTTTGATCTCTCCTGATAGGCTGCCAGTGCTGGTTGCTATAGCTACAGACCTGGCTTCTACTGCCAGTAAACACCCCTGAATTCAAAGTGAAACCAAGAAAACAGGACTGTGGTAACATGAATCATGTAGTGAGACAACCCCTTTAAGTTATGTGTAATAATGAGAAATGACACAGGGAAAAAGTATTGAACGCACTTTCTGAAATGTATTTAATACTGTTTCCCCCCAAAATAAGACCTAGTGCATTTTTAGTTATGAAATTCAGAATTTGGCTGCTGCTGCTGATGTTTGTGATGAAATCACTACAGTATATTAATACATGTTGATGTTTTGTTCAACAATAAATGTGAATTATTGTTCATAGAAAAAAAAACATCCCCTAAAAATAAGTCTTTGGGAGCAAAAATTAATATAAGACACTGTCTTATTTTCGGGGAAACAGGGTACTTGGTACAAGAGCCTTTGTTGGTCATGACGCCTCATGTATGGAGAAACTAGTGGCCTACATTGCTCAGGGGGGATTTTGGCCCATTCTTCCTCACATCCCTAAGCCTCCATGGGCTCCTTCTATGAACTCTAATGTCTGGTGAGAATTTTATGTCAAAAGCACCTTGACAAATATATTTACTTAGAAAAATTGTTGAATTGTTCAATCCTTCTTTCAACCGCTGTATATAATGCAGAAGAGTGTACGAGCGATCGAGCCACCTGGGGGGAGAGGGGAAATAACAGGAAGAATAAAAAAAAGGTTTTAAAATGATTAATAGTTCAAATCATCCCCCTTTTCCCATTTCACAAATAAAAAAAATTACACATAATTAGTATCTCCACGTTTGTAAAAGTCCAATCTGTTGAAATATAACAAAATGTGTCCCAGACGCTGAAGACCATGGAAGAAAAAAAAAATTCCAAATGCCAACACTGTGGGTCACATGTACGAAATTTGGCATTTAAACGCCAAATTTCATGCGCATTATAATAGCACAGAATGCGTCTGATTTATGAACCCACTCTACTGGTCATAAATCAGGCGCATTCTAGCAGTCGGGCGATATCTCTGGTTCAGGTAAAACACTTAACTCCTTAACGACCACCCGCCGTCTTTTGACGGCGGGCATTTCAGTTCGTTCGTCTGCACCGCTCCCCGGTGCTTTAACCCTTTGATTGCGGCGGTGCGTTACCGCAGCGCAATCAAAGGGGTTTCCCTACTCTGCCGGGTGATCGGAACACCCGGTGACCAACAGAGCCCGGGGAATGGCTGCACAGTCAGCCCTGGGGACCTAGAGTAGCCCCAGGACTGTCTGTGTAAGAAGCCAGCGATCAAGACAGACTGTGTGCTGTCCTGATCACTGCCTGTGTCAAACTGACACAGATTATAATATATTAGCATATATGAATATCCTAATACATTACTAAGTGTAAAAAAAAAAAAGAAAAAAGGAAAACAGTTTTCCTTTCATGGGATTTAAAAAAAAAAAAAAAGCGTAAAAATAAATAAGTGATATTAGGTATCCACACGACCATAATAACCTGTAGAACTAATCTAACAAGTTATTTAGTGTGAAATGTGAAAGGGTAAAACATTTTTGTAAAAAAAACTAAATTTATTTTTTTAAATAAAATGAAGTGAATTTAAACTATTCCCCGATAACTGCGTCATTGAAAAAATAAAAAAAGTTACAACTGTTGAAACGCAAGGAGTCAAAAACTAAAAAAATGTTCTGGTCATTAAAGGGCTTTGGCCAGGACATGAGTTACTTACCTCCTTATCAGCAAAGAATAGAGTCATCAGGCTGAGTCATGACAGCTGCAGGGGTGAGAGGGAGGGAGTGAGCAAGGAGTGAGGAATAAGGGAGCGTCTCAAAACTTAACTCCAAATAATAAAATTACAACAGTGAATTATCTATACAGCAAGACAACAGACTCATACACTGCACTTTCTCCCAGTCCTTGAAAGCCCCATTTTTTTTTCCCTGTCATCAGATACAAAGTGTTTCAAGCACCTGGTCGTGTCTAATGCAAACTTTTAGGAAACTAAGGGGGACTGAGAAATGCTGTAGCTCTCACAGGCTTCACTTTTTGTAATCACATATATTTAGAAAAGTGATTAAATACCCATTTTGAAGGATCCCACGTCAACATTACATTGTGGCAAACCCCCTTTAACTACTTTTCAGGCGTTGGGCTTAAAGGGGTTTTGCCAAGAAGTGAAGTTCCTTACCTTTTATCTGCTCAGGAGAGAAAATAAACAAAGCATGCAGTGTCATGAACGGCTGCAGGGGGAAGATGGAGGGGGGTGAGCAGAAAGCGAGGAAGCAGGAAGTGTCTGCAATGTTTACTCAAATAATTACATTACAACCAGTGGATTCTTTATACAGCAGACCGACTCATACACTGCACTTTTCTCCCCAGCCCCTTGCAAGCTCGTTCATGTTCCCTGTCATCAGATAAGAAGTGCAAACACGCAAGTGCGGCCAGATCAGCTCCAGTCAGTGTCCTGGTCGTGTCTAATGTAAACTTTCAGTAAAGTAAGGGCATTTGATTAAGGCTGTAGCTCTCAGAGGCTTCACTTTTTGTAATCACATATATTTAGAAAAGTGATTAAATACCGATTTTGGAGGATCCCACGTCAACATTACATCGTGGCAAAACCCCTTTAAGAGGTTAAAGTGCTCTACCTGTTCCAGCAGTAATGCACCTGGATTTGCCGTACTAAAGCTATCAATATGTAGCTTCGTATGGTCGTAGTGCGCCCCGCCTCCTGCACATTACAAAGTGTCGCGGGTGCTCTGTATTGCGACTGATACAGGCTTTTCAGTGAAGTGAATGGGGCTGCACCTGATGACGGGCTGAAAATACGCCAGACTTTTGGTGCAGCCCCGTTCACACATGTACCCCTGTGTTTTCTTAGTCATTTCACATGTCCCTAAAATAGGAAAGTGACCAAAAAGTTACATCTATCCCAAAAAAAACTAACACTTAAGTACGCAAAAGAGAACCCTCACTCAGGTTCATAAGAGGAAAAACAAAAAAATTATTGGTATCCAAAAATGGTGCCGCAGAGTAAATTTCCGAATTAGAAAATGTTTGCATGTTTCTTAAAAGTACTGAAACATAAGAAAAACCTTACATTCAGTATCTGGTGTCACCGGAATCATAGCGCCCTTCAGAATACAGATAATACAGCATGTATACCGAAGGGTGAACATAAAAATCTCCACAAACACGGCACAAGCACATTTTTTTTTCAGATTTCATGTAACTTTTTGGGGGTTTCCCAGCATATTCTATGGTGCGGTCAATGGCAGCAATAAATAGTACGTCAGCCAGGAAAAAAACAAGCCCTCGCATGTGTAGGAAGATGGAAAAATAAAAAAAGTTATGGCATCCATTTGCCTTAAAGGGGTGTCTCCACCATAGATTTTTGATGGTATATTGATAGGATGAGAGGTATGGACCGGCTCTTCCAAAAGTCTCAGCTAAGAACAGAGAGCCAGTCACACTTGCATATGACTCTTCATTCTGTTCTATGGAGTTCTCAGTGAGCGATGTCTTCCGCTATACTAGAACTCCCATTGAGCAGAACAGGGAGTAATATACAAGCATGACCGGCTCTCCATTCTGTTATATCGGAATTCCCAGTACAGGAGAGCGCTGTGCTCTCCATTCTGTTCTATGTAAGTTCCCAGCACTGTGTTCTCTCCATTCTGTTCTATGGGGGTTCCCAGTACAGGTGAGCACTGTGTTCTCTCCATTCTGTTCTATGGGGGTTCCCAGTACAGGGGAGCGCTGTGTTCTCCATTCTGTTCTATGGGAGTTCCCACTACAGGGGAGTGCTGTGTTCTCCATTCTGTTCTATGGGGAGTTCCTAGTACAGGGGTACGCTGTGTTCTCCATTCTGTCCTATGGGAGTTCCCAGTACAGGGGACCGCTGTGTTCTCCATTCTGTTCTATGGGAGTTCCTAGTACAGGGGAGCGCTGCTTTCTCCATTCTGTTCTATGGGAGTTCCCAGTACAGGGGAGCGCTGTGTTCTCCATTCTGTTCTATGGAAGTTCCCGGTACAGGGGAGCGCTGTGTTCCCCATTATGTTCTATGGGAGTTCTCAGTACATGAGAGTGCTGTGTTCTCCATTCTGTTCTATGGGAGTTCCCACTACAGAGGGAATGCTTTGGTCTCCATTCTGTTCTTTGGGAGTTCCCAGTACAGAGGGAGTGCTGTGTTCGGCCGTACTCAGAACTCCCATAGAACAGAATAGAGAGTCCTGTACTAGCATGACCGGCTCTCCATTCTGAGCCGACACTGGTGTGAGTCCAAGAGATGGGACCTATCAATATGTCATCAAAGTCTATTGTGGGAACACCCCTTTAAGTAGGCATATAGACAGGGGGTGTTTTCACCGGACAACCTCTTTAAAAGTGAATGTTTGGAAATTCAACATGATTGGATTCCTCCTCAGACCATTTTCCACATGGAACAATTTGTACTCTGTGTGGACTGTGCAATGTACATTTAATTTATTCATACAAAAAGTTCTACATTCTGCACACGGCGGCTCCTCGCATGAACTGTCCGATGCCACAAGGTCTTGGACACCAACCACACATTGGACAACACTAGGACTTCTCTCTCGTGTGAATTCTCTGATGTCGAACAAGACTTCTTTTCCGGTTGAAACATTTCCCGCAGACGGTGCAGGCGAACGGCTTCTCCCCGGTGTGGGCGATCTGATGCACAACAAGGTCCGACTTCTGGATGAAGCATTTCCCGCAGACTGGACACGGGAACGGCCGCTCTCCCGTGTGGATTCTGTGATGTGCAAAAAGATTGGATTTGATGGCGAAACGTTTCCCGCATTCGGAACATAAGAACGGCTTCTCTCCGGTGTGAGTTTTCTGGTGTCGCACGAGATCCGATTTACGTTTGAAACATCTTCCACAGAGCGTGCAAGACAGCGGCTTCTCCACCGTGTGCACTTTCAGATGTTCAATAAAGTTCGATCTCATGGCAAAACTTTTTCCACATTCTGCACATGGAAACCGCCCCTCGTGTTTGGGATGGTTCTTCTCCTTCTCACCTTCGGGCCTCGGAAGCAGATGTAGAATCTGCGACGGGTCGGGCGAAGGTGGTAGAAGGGTAGTGGGAACCGTTAACAGGTTGCTGTGGAGGAGGGAAGGAATGTTGATGGTAAAAAGATGTTGTCCGAAAATATTTGGAGTCATATTAAGGTTTGCTTCACACTCTGAGGATGAAGGGAGGACAGGACTGCAGCCGAGGCTCAGGGGGACATCTGCTGGGAAGGAAAAGAAGATTTTAGTAGATGACTGGACTCATTTTCTCTTTTTTAATAAAATGTTTTTTGTTTTTTTTATGTAGTAGTGTTTGTATGGCTGGGTTCACACGGCTTATTTGTGGGGCGTAATTACGCCCCGCAGTTACGCCGTGTGGCCGGGGCGGGAGCGGGGGGCCAGCACCTCGCCGGCCCATAGACATTCATTACCAGCGGCGCGTATACGCCGCTGGTAATTCACATGTCACTTATCTCCCCCCTCGGCGTATTCGCCGAGCAAGGAGAGGAGACATAATCCATAGTTCTCTATGACAACTGTGGATTACCGTAATGAATGGGACGGATTCCAGCCATAATTTGCACACTCCGGCGCGTAATTATGACTGAAATACGTCCAATTTTAAGCCGTGTGAACGTAGCCTATAAGTGTCTGCATGCTGTGAACAAGGGTCCTGTGGGACCTGAAACGCGTTAGCGTTTGGATGCTATTTCACACTGTCCTGTAATGTCATAAGGAATACATTTTGTGGAAAGAGCACCCGCTGGAATTTCCTCTTATTGGATTTATATTTGGTTTTTTTTTTATTGGGGTAATAGAAGTTTTGTGTTTGCATGTTCTTATTTATTTTAAAGGGGTTGTCTCACTACAAGGATTGCTGCTTTTTATGTTAAAGATCTTGCAAAAACAAGTCACTTTGCAATATGTGTCCATTAACAGTGTCCTACCTATTCCAATAGCATATCCCCTCTTGCATAGCTTGCTGCAATCCGCTCCCTCAGGTTGCTATAAGCTACAGACTTATTGGATCCCCTCCTGATACGTCGGCGGGGCCAAAACCTTTTTTGGGGGTTGCTATAGCTACAGACCTGTTCCATCTCTCCTACAGACCTGGCTTCTACTGCAGCCTAGTGGAAGCCAGTAAACACGCCCCTGAATTCAAAATGAAACCAAGAAAACAGGACGAATCAATGTAGTGAGACAACCCCTTTAAGGCTGTTTATTCAACTTCAAATTTATTTTTTTTTTAGTCCCACTCTGGGACTACACTAGTCTACACTATGCGATTGCTTGATGGCTTTTACAGTACATAACAATATAATAACATATTGCTATGACTCTGACAGGGCCTAATAGGCTTCTGTACATGGCAAGCCCGGAGGCCATAATTTTGCCCTCAGGTTGCCATAGTAACTCATGTTGCGGGGGGGAGCCCACTCCCTTTGTCAATCACCTTGATGCTGTGGCCATGGAATTTAGGGAGTTAAACCAGCTGGCCACTACTGTATACTTGCAGTGTGCGGGTGTGAAGTGTGAAGGCTGCCTCGCTGGGTCTATGTGATTCCCACTAATTTATAACCGGATGTGTCATGCGTCTAAGAACCTGACATAGCAGCGTAAGGGTATGTTCACATGGAGTCTTGCCTCCGTATGAACATCCGCTTTCTGATGCGTCTCTGGGTCCATCTGAACGGACCCAGAGATGCATCTAACAATGAGCAGTGACTTTATCACTGCCGGCAATGTGAAACACACAGCAGCGTTCACATGAGAGATCTCCGCTGTGTGTTTGCATCGCGCCTGTCGGGTCCGTCTTTCGGATGCGATCCAAGAATTGCAGGTCATTTCTTTAATCGCATCCGCAAGACGGAGCCGACAGATGCAGGGCAAACACATAGCGGGGATCAGTCATGTGAACGCGGCTGCGTGTCTGTCATTGCCGGCAGTGATAAAGTCACTGCTCATTGTTAGATGCGTCTCTGGGTCCGTTCAGATGGACGCAGAGACGCATCAGAAAAGTGGATGTGTTAGTTCCCTTTCAGGTCTTTACGCAGACATGAGAGGGTGGTGCAGAAAGCGAGTAGCCTCACAGGCATTCCACTATTGGCGTCGCCGATTGGGGAATGAGCAGGCCCCAGACTTGATCCCACAGGGTATCACGGCCATATGTAAACATATCATCTGTGAAACCTGGTGTGAAACGTATTTTAAGATCATACATAACGCCATCTACGCTTTCAATCTCCCCCCTCCAAAAATTTCCCAGATAGATTGCAGCATTGTCCCAAGTGTGACGCACACAGAACGGACCTATGGCATGGTTTATGGGAATGTAGTTATACACAGACCTACTGGGACACTGTCCTCCAATATATTAGACTTCGGGGTCCACCTGGAAAAACATTATGAGTTCTTGGTCTTCCATTATCCTAGGCCCCCGGACATGGATGAGGGAGTGGATCCTGGGGGGTTAATACATCCCACTGGACACCCCGGTATAGTTCATATTGCCCTTCTGGCGGCGAAGAGGAGCCTACTGCAGTTTTGGCTGAAGCCCACCCTCCCGCCCATCTCCGGGGTAATAAAACAGTTAGAGGACTACCTCATAGCCGACAGGCTAGAAACTGAGAGACACAAGGAAACTCACACTAAGGGATTCTTCAGGAGGTGGAGAACCTGTATAGAGTCGCATTACTCCGACAGGGAGATCAGGGCTCTCATGCAGGTGTTTAACTACACAGGATGGTACTGCAGAGAGGGGGTCGGGGGCACGCTGGGAAGACTGCAGGTATGAAGATTGTAAGCTCCTCTGACGCATTTTAGACAGTAACACATTCTCGAGGTTAGGAGGAAAGGACGCATAGGCACCCGGTTAATAGTTGTCCAATCGGACCGATTTATTTTCTGTTTCCTTGGTTTATGCTGTTTATTCTGATATATTTGCTTTTGTTAATATTTCATACTCAGACCTAAGGCGCACGGCCTAGAGATTGTACAACTCATGATTTGTAGATTGTAACATGTCAGAGATTCATGTTTGTTATTTGAAAATGCAAATAAAATGTGTTTTAAAAAAAAAAAAAAAGAAAAGCGGATGTTCATACGGAGGCAAGACGCTGTGTGAACATACCCTAAGATAAGCAAAGCGTTTTACTGACAGAGGATTGTGTAGAATAAGGGTATGTTCACACAGCGTAA
Source organism: Phyllomedusa bahiana (assembly GCA_025379985.1). Lineage (NCBI taxonomy): Eukaryota > Metazoa > Chordata > Amphibia > Anura > Hylidae > Phyllomedusa > Phyllomedusa bahiana. The sequence goes on along the minus strand of JAODAL010030404.1, from coordinate 19,687 downwards.
TTGCGGCACGTATTCGGCAAGTATTTATGCTTCAATAAGCCCGACATGCGCCCTGCAATTATGCTACGAATTACGTCCGTCTCCCCCGGCGTACAATGTGCTCGTATTGTACGCCAGGGGAGAGAAGTGACCGGTCACTTTTTTCGCATCGCTTACGCGACGCTGATAATGACAGTTAATGGGGCCCCTGTGCTTAGAAGCACGCGATGAACAGTGCGTACTTCTAAAATAACCGGCGTATTGCGGCGCGTACAGTACTCACCACAGTACGCTGTGTGAACATACCCTAAGAGATTTCTGTTATCCATGAACATGTCTCTGTACCTCACCTGTGCTGCTATTGGTGGAAGCTTCCTGCTCCGTACTGGGCAGATCGGTCCTATAACACTCCTCGTCTCCCTCCGTCTCTTCCACCTTGACAACTATCAGATCTTCAATCTAAAACCAAAAAAATCACACTACATGAACTACAGTTGGATGCAGTGATGTCTACGCCAGACGACTACGGGCTCCTCATGTTTCCTTCATCTACCTGTTGGTCTTGTAGGACATTGGAATTTTCTCTTGGACATTCCGGAGAATAAACGGGACGGGGGCAACTTTCTGGTGAGGGACCGTTACTAATTCCATCTGTAAGGAACACACATAGGGTTACTGGATATGTCAGGTGTAAGTCAGTGATGGCGAACCTATGGCACGCCAAGATGTTTTGGGTGACGCACATTGTGCTATCGCCAAACCCAGGCTTGGATTGACCCACGATGGGCCCCGAGCTCCATGCCAAATTTCCACATTGAAGGCAAGTGGCTAGACGTACTGTGTACCCCTCAAATCTTATTCATGAGCAGGTGTTAGCCCCGCCCACCAAAGGCTAGCCCTCCCCACCTGACAGTTATTCACATGTTTCAATTCTAATTTATTGGTTTATCAGTTGAAGTGGGCGTGGCTAGCCTCAGGTGGGCGGGTTTTGAAAAAACCGGAATCTCTTCATGACTCTTTTCTGGCTGAAAACTGCAGATTTGAGGGGTAAATGCTCTAAAACTCCAGCATCTTAAAGAATAAGCGACACAGCGCTGGAAACAGCAGGTCTGACACTAGCTTGTGCTGCCCTCAGCAAGGGGGCATAAACTAGGTGACATGTTCTCTTTAAATGGCCAGGATCAGAGCTGCCTCCACACCAGGCAGTTAGTGGTGGGTGCTGGCTGTTTAAGCCGCCGTGTATGGAGTAGGCTCATCATGCTGGATCTGGGGTGAGGGGAGAGTATACTTTTTTTTTTTTTATAGCATTATTTTATCCCCTGCAGGTCGCAGCTATTTTCGGATTTATGTTTTTTTCTTCCCCACCTTTCAAGAGCCACTTTTTTTTTTATTTTGTGGTCTACATAGCCAAATGAGGGCTTGGTTAGTGGGGGACAAGTTGTACTATTTAATGGTGCCATTAACCGTAACATATAACTTACTGGGAAACCCCCCAAAAATTCTATGTGGGGTGGAACATGAAGAAAACCCAATTGTGCCATTTTTGCAGGTTTTCAGTTTTTATGGAGTCCTCGCATTGGTATAAATGAAATGTTATCTGTATTCTGTAGCTTGATATGATTTCAGTGATACCAAATTCGTAGAGGTTTTGTTATGTTTTAGCATGCTTAAAATATATATATTTTTCCTATTGGTTCACGTTCAAGTCTTCCGCCTCTTATCTGCTATCCTAGGGTCGGGACCCTTGGGACGGGCGGGTGCCCTTCGCGTTGGATGGGAGTCTGCCTGGATTCTCTCTCGTGGCTGAAAGGCCGCCCTCAGGTGCCAGAATCGGTTGCTGGCGTATTTTGGACAAGGCTGTGACCTGTGTGTATTCTACGTGCTGTATTACTATTTTTTTCCCCTTATTTGTTGTCTGTTGTCCGTCCGTCCCCCCCCTCCATGTCTCTGTTTGTTTGTTTGTTAGCTACTTTAGGCTTCAATTGCTTTTTTTTAAGCAGGAGTTTATTTGAGGTGTGCACACTTATGCATAGTCTAATTTTATACATTTACAATATGTGTGCCTTATTTTTGGTACTGATAGGGCTGAGCTGTCTTATGGACAGCTCAAGTACATTGTGACTTACTGCTATGTAATTTTTTCTTACATGTTTTTTTTTTTTTTTAATTTCAAAAATATGGAACGCTTCACGAATTTGCGTTTCATCCTTGCGCAGGGGCCATGCTAATCTTCTCTGTATCGTTACAATTTTAGTACATGTGCTGCCGAAGCGAGCACTTTCTTACATGTTTTTTATGGTTTTTCATATACTTTGTATTGCATGGTCATTGCTTTACATGCTTTGTTTTACATTTTCTACTTCAATAAACTTCCTCTCGGAATTTTAAAAAATATATATATATATATATATATTTTACATTTTTGTCAAAACGCCATTTTCTCTGACCCAAACATTTTTTTTTCAGTCGATGGATCGGAGCAAAGACTTTTTGATCACTTTTTAATTTCTGTTTTTGGGGGATGTTAAATTACCAAAAAAACCCACAATTTTCATATTTGGAACTTCTTTTCTTCCACAATGTTCAAAGTATGGGATAAATTATGTTATAATTAACAGATAAGGCTTTTATAAGGAAACGATGCTAGTTACGTGTACATTTTTCAAACTTTTTTATTTGTAAAATGGCAAAAGATTTTTAGTATCTCAATTTTTTTCCAATTACCTAGTGTTAACCCTAGTATGCATGACGTTAGAAATCTACAAACAATCTTTCAAACAAGTAAGCTAGCGTTCTTAAAAGGCCCGGGTTACGCATACTAAGGTTTTAATACTTAGTTCCCCTCATTTACTTGTGCCACTATGGGGCGCTATTGCTTGTCTTGTACACAGCAATAACGTTGCACTGCCATATAAATGCTTTTCATTTATTACTTATTACACCCTGTCTAGGGTGTAGTAAGTGTACCAACATGGCAGCTATGGAAGCCTGCATGGTAATCATGGATGGGGACGGTGTGCAGCTTTCTAAGTGTTAACAGCAGGTTCTGAAGCCATCTCCGATCCCTGCTGATAGCACCGGTTGCCGGCTGTAATTAACAGCTGACGGACACCATTTTTGGAGCAGGATCAGTGTGTACATACACCCTTCACGCTACTTGGATGTATGTCCAAATGTGTGAAGGGGTAAGCGTCTAGTAGACTGTTGGTTGTTTATTATATATAAATTATTATATATTATTATATGGTATATATATTGTGGTATTATTATATATATTAGTTATATATATATATATATATTTAAAAATATTTATTTATATTTATAATATATTAACCCACCGCCACTTTATTAGTACACCCGTCCAACGCTCTTAACATTAATTTCTAATCAGCCATACATGCGGCAACTCATGCATTAGGATGTAGCATGGTCAAGACATCTCCTGCAGTTCAACCGCATCATATGGGGAAAAAAGGTGATTTGAGTGCCTTGAACGGGCTGGTTGTTGGTGCCAGAAGGGTGGTCTGAGTATTCAGAAATGTATCTCGGATACTCTTCACGCACTATGTATGTCCAAAGTGTAGGGTTAAAGTATTAGAAGAATGTGTTGAATATATTATGAATATATACGTTATATATTTATAGGATATATTGTGGTGTGTAAAATAATTATATTAGTTGATGCAATTAAAGGAATATGGAATGGTTATGGTTGATAAATAGTGTAAATATAAATAACATTTAATATATGTGTGGAGTAATAGATACTATATATAAGTATACTAAATGTTGTGTGTAATAAGCTATATATAAATAGTATTAACGTGTGTGTATATCATTTAGTAATAATATGAATATATGTGTGTATAATAATTATATAGTCAATGTATATATTGGTGATAATATATAATTATAAATATATATATAAATTATACTGTACTGATGATGTATATATTGTGGTATATATATATAGTTCAGATATATATTAATATATAAATTGTGTATCATCTGTATTATCAATAGTATGGTGATGATGTGATGTGTGAATATTTATTGACTTTATGGCTTGGTACCTAATTGAATTATATATAATTAATCTATGTAGAATATATTGTGTGAGTGCTAATATATAAGGTATATATATAATGTTATATATAATAGTACGATGTATATTAGTGTTAAACTGGAGAACCCGTTAAGCAACAGTTTTGTCTAAGTGACCCAAAAAAAACTGCCCGCCTTTACATTTATGGACAATCTCCTCTTACCCGGTGGTGTGAGGGGCTGGTGCTCTTCCGTCATGACGTCTTTATACTGATCCTGGTGTTCCTCTAAATACTCCCACTCCTCCATGGAGAGATGGACTGTGACATCCTGACACCTTATAGGAACCTGACACAGACAAGGATACAGTCATTATCCAGCCACATGGTCATATTATGCCCCAGTATTCCCAGCAGCCCTCACCTCTCCAGTCAGCATCTGAATGATCCTACTGGTGAGCTCCAGGATCTTCTCATTGCTTTTCTTGTGTTGTAATAAGGGAGGTGGCGGCATCATGTTGGGGCTTTTGACCTCTCTCCATCCTCCTGAACCAAAGGGAAGGGTGATGGGTGCCAAACACCTACCAGATCTCTTCACTACCATGTAATCCTGTGTATGAAGAGACACACTGATGGATATCACTTATCTCTCGCCCCATCTTTATCCATAGAGTGACATAATGTAATACAATGCTATGAAGCCCTCACCTCTCCAGTCAGCAGGTAGATGATCTCCAGGGTGAGGTTCAATATCTGCTCAGTCATTTTCGGAGTCGTGTGACTCCTGTCCGGGTCCATCCTTAAGCGCTCGGTCAGCAGAAGGACTATAATCTTGTACCAGGAACGTAACTGGGGAGGAACCTGGAGAGAGAAGAATAAAAAAGGGACCATGAAAACAAATATGGTAGGGAGATAGGAGCGTGCAGGATAATCTAAAAAAGATATTTATTTATATAGACACACAGCATCTCACAAAAGTCAGTACACGCCTCACATTTTTTGTAAATATTTTATTCTATCTTTTTCATGGGACAACACTGAAGATCTGACACTTTAATACAATGTACAGTAGTCAGTGCACGGCTTGTATCACAGTGTAAATTTGGTGCCCTCAAAATAACCCAACACAGCCATCAATGTCTAAACTGTGGGTAACAAAAGTGAGTACACTTCTGAAAATGGACAAATTGTGCCCAATTTGTTATTTTCCCTGCGTGGTGTCATACGAATCGTCAGTGTTACAAGGTTTCAAGTGTGAGAGAAGGTGTGTTAAATTTTGTATTATCGCTGTCACACTCTCTCATTCTGGTCACTGGAAGTTCAGCATGGCGCCTCATGACCAAGAACTGTCCGAGGATCTGAGAAAAAGAATTGTTGCTCTACATAAAGATGGCCGAGGCTATAAGAAGACGCCAACACCCTGACACTGAGCTGCAGCGCGGTGGCCAAGACCATACAGCCGTTTAACAAGACAGGTTCCTCTCAGAACAGGCCTCACCATGGTCGGCCAAAGAAGTTGAGTGCACATACTCAGCGTCATATGCAGAGATGAGTGCTGCCAGCATTGCTGCGGAGGTTACTGGGATGGGAGTCAGCCTGTCAGTGCTCAGACCATACGCCGCACACTACATCAAATTGGTCTGCATGGCTGTCGTCCCAGAAGGAAGCCTCTTCTAAAGATGATGCACAAGAAAGCCCGCAAACAGTTTGCTGAAGACAAGCAGACTAAGGACATGGATTACTGGAACCATGTCCTGTGCTCTGATGAGACCAAGAGAAACTTATTTGGTTCAGATGGTGTCAAGCGTGTGAGGCGGCAACCAGGTGAGGAGTACAAAGACAAGTGTGTCTTGCCTGTGGTCAAGCCTTGTGGTGGAAGTGTCATAGTTTGGGGCTGCACGAGTGCTGCTGGCTGTGGGGAGCTACAGTTCATTGAGGGAACCATGAATGCCAACATGTGCTGTGCTATACTGAAGCAGAGCATGATCCCCTCCCTTCTGGGCCGCAGGGCAGTATCCAACATGATAACGACTCCAAACACCTCCAAGACGACTACTGCTTTGCTAAATAGAATGAGGGTAACGGTGCTGGACTGGCCAAGTAGGTCTGCAGACCTGAACCCTATGGAGCATCTGTGGGGCCTCCTCAAATGAAAGGTGGAGAAGCACAAGGTCTCCAACACCCACCAGCTCCGTGATGTCGTCATGGAGGAGGGAAGAGGATTCCAGTGGCTGCAACCTGTGAAGCTCTAGTGACCTCCATGCCCAAGAGAGTAAAGGCAGAGCTGGAAAATAATGGAGCCACACAAAATAATGACACATTGGGCACAATTTGTCCATTGTCACTGAGGGGAGCACTCACTTTAGTAGTCACTTAGGGGTGTCCTCACTTTTGTTGTCACTTAGAGGTGTCCTCACTTTTGTTGTCACATAGGGGTGCACTCACTTTTGTTGTCACTTAGGGGTGTCCTCACTTTTGTTGTCACTTAGAGGTGTCCTCACTTTTGTTGTCACTAAGGAGTGTCCTCACTTTTGTTGTCACATAGGGGTGTACTCACTTTTGTTGCCAGCAGTTTAGACACTGATGTCTGTGTTGAGTTATTTTGAGGGGGATACAAGCTGCACTGACTACTTTACATTGTAAGTGTCAGATCCTCAGTGTTGTCCCATGAAAAGATAGAATACAATATTTACAAAAAAAATGTGAGGGATGTACTTACTTTCGTGAGATACTGTATACATACACACCTGACCTGTGTGTGACTCCAGCATGGATACGCTTCCTGGCTGTGTAGCAGTAAAGCATTTGAGGAACCTTCCAGGTAAGTAGCTGTGCAGGTATATCAGTCACAAGCCGGTGGATGGAGGGAACACATTTAGAACATCGAAAACTGCCCTAAACAATGCAGCGGCTGAAGAACCTCTCTTTAAAGGGACACAAACTGACAACACTATGGGCCACATGTATGAAAACTGTCTGGGTCTAAAACATTCTTTGTTGCCCATAGCAACCAATCAGAGCCCATAGCAACCAATCAGAGCTCATAGTAGCGAATCATAGCCCATAGCAACCAATAAGGCCCCATAGTAACCAGTCAGAGCTCATAGCAACCAATCAGCGCCTACCTTTCATTTCATATAGTGAGAAAATGAAAGGGGAGCTCTGATTAAAAGCTATGGGCTCTGACTGGTTGCTATGAGCTCTGACTGGTTGCTATGGGCCCTGATTGGTTGCTATGGGCCCTGACTGGTTGCTATGGGCCCTGACTGGTTGCTATGGGCCCTGACTGGTTGCTTTAGGTCCCGATTGGTTGTTATGGGCTCTGACTGGTTGCTTTGGGCCCTGATTGGTTGCTATGGGCCCTGATTGGTTGCTATGGGCCCTGATTGGTTGCTATGAGCTCTGATTGGTTGCCATGGGCTCTGACTGGTTGATATGGGCCCTGATTGGTTGCTATGGGCTCTGACTGGTTGCTATGGGCCCTGATTGGTTGCTATGAGCCCTGACTGGTTGCTATGGGCCCTGACTGGTTGCTATGGGCCCTGATTGGTTGCTTTGGGCTCTGATTGGCTGCTTTGGGTCCTGATTGGTTGTTATGGGCTCTGACTGGTTGCTATGGGACCTGATTGGTTGCTATGGGCCCTGATTGGTTGCTGTGGGCAACAAAAAAAGTCTTAGACCCATATAGTTTTCATACATGTCCCCCTATGTGACTATTAGATTAGTTTCTTTTTAATTGGGTGGTTGTTTGCTGTGTTCTCCATTCTGTTCTATGGGAGATCCAAGTACAGGGGAGCGCTGTGTTCTCCATTCTGTTCTATGGGAGATCCCAGTACAGGGGAGAGCTGTGTTCTCCATTCTGTTCTATGGGAGTTCCCAGTACAGGTGAGCAGGGCTGTGGAGTCGGAGTCGTGGAGTCGGTGACTATTTTGCAGGAGTCGGAGTCGTCATAAAAGGGACCGACTCAGACTCCCAAAATATATAAGTTTTGGTCCAGTTCGTTCGATGCAAAGAGCAAGAGGAATTTGGGTCCGGCCAGTGCTACTGCTCCCATATCTTCAGCCTATCAACAGAGGAGTGTAATTGATGACATGGAGCAGGCAAAGCGCTGCCCCAGGGAAAAATTCCGCTCCCAGGGCAAAACACATTTAGCAAAATTTTTCACCTGTTTTCAAAGAAGTAAAGAGTTTAACCATTCATCAAAACTGACTGTGGCTGAGGCAATTCCTTTATACCCTGACATTTTGAGATGTTGCCCCTGTGGCACCGCTTTGCCCCCAACCCAAGTTTTTTGCAGAGAGGCGTTCTCTAGCCCGGAAATAATGAGATCAGATGTGAGGTCATGTATGCAGAATCTGAGGAGGCAATACTATTTCTCAGAACAAATCAGAGACTCCACAAATGTTCCTGCATGTTTTGCATATTTACTTTTTTTGTGTGTTCTAAAAATCCATATGCAATAAATAATATTTTTACACTGACAAGCAAAAGGGTAACAATGTTTTGAATTTGTGACCTTTCAGGCTCCCTATCTCACCATCCACTACAGCTTTGTACATGAGGTACTGTAAATTTTATATACAGTCCCTTTACCGATCTTATACATAAATTTGGCTTGCAAGTATATAGCATCTGCTTAGTTCTGCAGATTCTTTCCTGTAACTGCACTGTTACTGTTTTGCTCCTAAAAATCAAAATATTATTTTGTTAGCATTTGGGAAATCCACCTTTGGTTTTATATACTGCTTGAATCCTTCTGGACTCTGCATCAGATTGAAGCATATTTTGACCAAAATCTGATCCCAGGTCTCTTCTACACATTCCCAATGTTGGTGCAGACTGGACTTGGATACAAATACAGCTTTTTTCTAAAACTCCACCCAGAAGTGTTCAAAAGATCAAAACATTGTTATCCTTTTGCTTGTCAGTGTCTGTTCTACTTAAATAGCTTGATTATTGTATCATAAGGTGATAAACAGCCTGATGTTACCACTTTACTACAGTAAGGTTATCACTTAAACATGCGCCGTGTATGAGGGAGTCAGAAGTCTGAGTCGGAGTCAGGAGTTGGAGTCGGAGGTTTGGGAAATTGAGGAGTCGGAGTCAGGGCTTTGGATTGCCGACTCCACAGCCCTGCAGGGGAGCAGTGTATTCTCCATTCTGTTCTATGGGAGTTCCCAGTAGGGGGGAGCGCTGTGTTCTCTCCATTCTGTTCTATGGGAGTTCCCAGTACAGAGGAGCGCCGTGTTCTCTCCATTCTGTTCTATAGGAGCTCCCAGTACAGGGGAGCTCTGTGTTCTCCACTCTGTTCTATGGGAGTTCCCAGTACAGGGGAGCACTGTGTTCTCTCCAGTATGTTCTATGGGAGTTCCCAATACAGAGGAGCGCTGTGTTCTCTCCAGTCTGGTCTATGGGAGTTCCCAGTACAGGGCAGAGCTGTGCTCTCTCCATTCTCCTCTATTGGAGTTCCCGGTACAGGGTAACACTGTGTTCTCCATTCTGTTCTATGGGAGTTCCCAGTACAGGGAAGAGCTGTGTTCTCCATTCTGTTCTATGGGAGTTCCCAGTACAGGGCAGTGCTGTGTTCTCCATTCTGTTCTATGGGAGTTCCCAGTACAGGGAAGAGCTGTGTTCTCCATTCTGTTCTATGGGAGTTCCCAGTACAGGGGAGCGCTGTGTTCTCCATTCTGTTCTATGGGAGTTCCCAGTACAGGGGAGCGCTGTGTTCTCCATTCTGTTCTATGGGAGTTCCCAGTACAGGGGAGTGCTGTGTTCTCTCCATTCTGTTCTATGGGATTTCCCAATACAGGGGAGCACAGTGTTCTATACTCAGAATTCCCATAGAACAGAATAGAGAGTCATGTGCAAGTGCGACCAGATCTCCATTCTGAGCCGTGTCTTTAAAGAACGTGTTCCCACTATAGGTGCAAGTCCACGGGTGGTGGAACCTAGACATATCCTATTGATATGCCATCAAAGTCTATAGTGTGAACACCCTTTTAATTTGCATATAGTCCGTACCTGCTAGATTTGCATGTGTTATGCATGCGGGACTACCTGTTAGTAGGTATATATTATTCCATTCACCTGTCAGCTCTTTACTTCTTATGGCTTATCATTGTGTGTATATACAGATAACCGGACCTCATTTACTAAAACCATCTTAAAGCAAAACTGTCTTTGTTGCCCATAACAACCAATGAGAGCTCACAGCAACCAATAAGAGCGCAGCTTTCATCTCATTTAGTGCGCTGGAAAAATGAAAGCTGAGTTGTGATTGGTTGCTATGAGCTCTGGTTGGTTGCTATGGGCAACAAAGACAGTCTTAATGTTAGACAGTTTTAATAAATGAGGCCTATCATGTCCAATCTAACACATTTTACAGATGTATACGGCTTGGCCAGTAATAACCAAGTAACAACGTATGAGATGTGGGGAAGACAGAGCAAGTGATTACCTGGAAGACTATAGACAGAGGGGAGACGCTGAGGAGAGGAATGGTGAATCCCTTGAAACATTCACTGACTTCCCAGGAAATGGGTGGAGAAAGGACCTTTGATGATGTCACGATCATGTGATCAAATACCTTTCTACTGCAGCAGCTCTGGTCTCCTACAGTAGTCTAGTCCCTCAACCCATGTGACAGGTCACATGATCATGACATCATTAAAGGTCCTCAAACCCCTGAGGTTAGCACGTAGTATATGAATGGACGATTCTCTGCTGTGACTGGAACTGTGACATCCGTCTGCTCCAGGGCCCCATACACAGTAGGGTTAGCAGAGGGGCAGTGACATCTGTCTGCTCCAGGGCCCCATACACAGTAGGGTTAGCAGAGGGGCAGTGATATTCTGGAGAAGGGTCTGGATACATTTCTAGATGTAATAATATAACCAGTTATAGTGACCAGGATTCTGGAGAAGGGTCTGGAGACATTTCCTAGATGTAAAAATATAACAGTTTATAGTGACCAGGATTCTGGAAAGGGTTTGGAAACATTTCTAGATGTAATAATAGAACAATTTAAATAGTGACCAGGATTCTGGAGAAGGGTCCGGAGACATTTCTAAATGTAAAAAATATAACAAGTTAAGTTGACCGGGATTCTGGAGAAGGGTCTGGAACATTTCTAGATGTAAAAAATATAACAATTTAAATAGTGACCGAGATTCGGAGAAGGGTCGGGATACATTCTAGATGTAAAAATATAACAAGTTATAGTGACCGGGATTCTGGAGAAGGGTCGGGATACATGTCAGATGTAAAATATAACAGGTTATAGTGACCAGGATTCTGGAGAAGGGTCGGGAAATACATTTCTAGAATGTAATAATAAACAAGTTATAGTGACCAGATTCTGGAGAAGGGTCTGGAGACATTTCTAGATGTAAAATATAACAAGTTATAGTGCCCCAGGATTCGTAGAAGGGTCTGGATACATTTCTAGATGTAATAATAGAACAAGTTAAGTGACCGGGATTCTGGAGAAGGGTCTGGATACATTTCTAGATGTAATAATATAACAGGTTATAGTGACCAGGATTCTGGAGAGAGGTCGCTGATCCAGGGATTTATTCTGATTCCAGATTGAATTTGGAAAGGATTTTTTCCCCTAAAATGAGGACAATTGGTTTCTAGCCCATGGGGGTTTTACCTTCCTCTGCTTAAACACAATAGCACAATAAGCTGAACTGGATTTCTTTGGCGTTACAAACTATGTAACTATATCTGCAGAACGTCCTGTGGTCACATTTGTTGCCTTTTAGGGCTTCCAGCTGGCATTTTTCAGCAGGACAAATCTTGGTCACACACAGAAGGGTTTTCCAGGAATGTCTCTGAAAAGACTGCACCACTACCTTGGCCTGCCCGATTGCCAGATGCATAGGACCATATGGGGCACCAGCTTCAGCCAGGATCTACACTAAGGCCCAGCTACAATATTTTTGGGCAGATTTGCTGTAGGATGCCATATGGAACCTGTGTGCCTCCATGTCTCAGACTACATCTAAACGTCGCTGGTTTACTTTCGGATTTTTAAGCAGATTCAGTATATAGAATCCGCAAATATCCAACTGTAAACCAGTCCCCATAGAAAATCCGAGATGTAGACAACACATCTTGGATTTTCTGAGGTCGGATTTCAAATCCAAGATCCAAAAACTTAGAACTTGTTCTCTAATCCGTCATATTTCACTTGAAAATGGCAGATTATAGCTCTGTTCAATGTTAATTGAAATCCAGAAACCGACCACAAAGTTTGCTCAAAAAAACAAAAACCGATTGTAAAATACTGGACGGATTCTATAACTGAATCAGACGGTATTTTACAATAGCCATATGGACACAGCCAAACCATATCTCATCTTGTATTCACGCTAAAGGCGGCCCAACATGGGACCTCGTTTATATTGTACAGTTTTTCCCATTAAACCTCTTCTTGTGTTCTAATATTGTAATCACTTACATACAGCTCTGGAAAAAATTAAGAGACCACTGTAAAATTTTCAGTTTCTCTGATTTTTCTCTTCAATGATATGTATTTTTGAGAAAAATGTACATTGTTATTTTATTATATAAACTACTGACAACACGTCTCCGAAATTCAAAGCTAAAAATGTATTGATTTGCAGTAAATGAGAAATCTTCAAAATAATAAAAAAGAAGCAGCAGCCGAGCTGTCAGATCTCAAATAATGCAAAGAAAACAAGTTCATATTTCTTTAGAAACAACAAGACTAATGTTTTAAGTCAACTCCTTTGGCAGTAAAAGTTATTTTTTCATTCAAATTCCTTTTGGCCTATTCTTAGCACTTGTTTTGTCCTATTGCAAGAGGACTGTGAAGACCACAGCAGGGTTTTTTATACTTTCCTCATTAAATAAGATTTGGTTCAGGTGATCACCTCATCAGAAGCACATTAAGTAGAATGAGGTGGACTTTGGTTGGAATTCAACTGACACTGGAATGGAACGGCTGCCAGACATGTAGAGATGCTGACTTTTAGAAAACTGTGTAATGGTCTCTTAAAGGGATCCTGTCACATAGTTTATGCCCCCCCTTGCTGAGGACAGCACAAGCTAGTGACAGATATGCTGTTTACAGCACTGTATACCTTATTTTGTAAGATGCTGGAGTTTTAGGCTATGTTCACACGGCTTAAAATGGGGCGTATTTCGGTCCGTAATTACGCGCCGAAGTGAGCCAATTATGGGCCGAAAACGGCCCATTCATTACGGTAATTCACAGTTCTCATAGAGAACTGTGGATTATGTCTCCTCTCCCCGCTTCGCCGGGCGGGGAGATAATTGACATGTCACTTTCTAGCGGCGTATACGCGCCGCTAGTAGTGATATTCTATGGGCCGGCAAAGTGCCGGCCCCCCCCTCACACCCCCGCACCCACCCCCCCCCCACGGCGTAATTGCGGGGCGTAATTACGTCCCGCCATTAAGCCGTGTGAACATAGCCTTAGAGCATTTAATGCTCAAATCTTATTCATGAGCAGGTGTTAGCCCCGCCCATCAAAGGCTAGCCCTGCCCACCTGGCAGTTATTCTCATGTTTCTACCTATTCAAAGTAATAGGTTTATCAGTTTAGGTGGGTGGGGCTAGCCTCAGGTGGGCGGGGTTTGAAAAAAACGGACTCTTTATATGACTCTTTTCTGGCTGAAAACTGTAGATTTGAGCATTAAATACTCTAAAACTCCAGCATCTTACAGAATACGGGACACAGGGCTGGGAAAAAAGGGACAGGGGTCTTATTTAATTTTTGCTCCTAAAGACGACCCGAAACTTATTTTTTAGGGGATTTTTTTTTTTTTCTATAAAACAAGAATTCACTTTTAAATTGTTGAAAAAAAATCAACCTTTTAATATACTGTAGTGATTTCACCCACAAACATCAGCACAGCACCAAAACTCTGAACTGCAAAAAAAAAAATGAACAGGTCTTTTTTTTGGGGGAAACGGGGTATGGGACGGGTTTCCCTTTTTTTAAATTTTTTTTTCAGAGATGAAAGTCATAAATGAAAATCACACAATCTAAATTTTTTCATTTGATTCCAACAACTCCATCGTGGGTGTTTATTTTTGTCAATGAGGGTAAGTTTTCAACATCAAAAAGGGTATGCTCATTTGCAAAAAGGCCGGGGACTTGGCTTAGGAAGAAAAAACCTGTCCTAAAAACAAAAAATTTAAAGCAGGGCTTCTTTAGAATTACTTTTTCGTGCGTTTAAACTTTCTATTCTTTAGGGCCTTTTTTTTCTAATTTTTTTTCACAACAAATGAAAAAAAAAAAAAATAAAAAAAAATCCCCACTTGATGCTGCATTTTTTTTTTTTTTTTTTTAAAAGGGCCCAAAATTTCAAGCCTTGCAAAAAAGTTTTTTTTTTTTTAAATACGGGTTTTAAAAGTAAAAAACAAGCTGAAAGGTTTTTTTGGGCCCAAAAAAAAAAGTATAGAAAATGCTTCAATAAACATGGCTTTTTTTTGTTTTTTTTTTTCTTTTTTAAGGCAAAAAAATGAAATGTAAAACCCATAGTACATTTACACATCAAATTTCCATGGCCCCAGTTTCATATTGGTTTAAATAATGGAGCCCTTTAAACCAGCGCGGGCCCTACATTTCTATAATTAAAATATTGGAAACTAGCGGCCGTGTAAAGAAAGTGCAAGTTTCTAACCAAAAGCTTTCATTCAGGGTATTTTTGTTTTGCGGCGTAACAGTCCCGCCTGCAAAAACGCTGTGTTTCGGGACCCTCGCACTGATCACCCCGGGCCCCCAAATAAACAAGAAATACCCCGGGGGGGGCGAAATTCTCCGTGAATAATTTATATGCCCTTTTATCCCCCCCCCAACCCGGCAATACGATCGTATTGTACCAAAGGGGGGCGGGGGCGAAATCCAAATTTTTTCAAAAGAAGCTATGATTTAACCCGGTAATTGGGGGGCGAAATTTCGCCACGTATACAAATCCCGCCAAAAAGGGCCCCCAAAAAAACCCCTTGTGAACATAGCCTTATGCATTACCAAAGAAAAATAGTGCAAAATGTATAAATGAATTCCAGCGCCCAACGGGGGCATCTAAAAAAAAAAAAATCTGAAAATCATTGAAAATTTCCTTTTAAATACAAGTCAAATAGAGAAACCATAAAAATTGACAAAACAATAAAAAACAGAAAATAGTTTTTTCAAAGGCATTTTTTCCCCCTTTAACCTTTTCCCGCCCACCCTTTTTTTTTTTTTCTCACTTTTTTTTTTCCCCTTTCCTCCCCTTTCCCCAAAGCCAAATGTTTTTATTTTTCACCTAAAGACATATGATTTTTTTTTAAAATTGCAGGCCCAAAAAGTAATTTCTAAGGGTTGTTATTCAGATTACCAAAGAATAAACGGGGAACGGCAAAAAAATTCAAGTGGGGGAAAAATTTGTGAAAAAAAAAAAAAAGTCTTACGCCATTTTTGGGGGGTTTCTTGCTTTTAGGGCATTAAAATTTCAGAAATAAATAGTGGTCTCTGTATTCTACGGGTTGATATAAAATCCCCAATCCCAAACGAAGGGTTTCCGTTAAGAATTTTTTACCTTAAAAAAAAAATTTCCCAAAAATTTTCCCCCTTTTGAAATTTTGCCGCGGCGCCATTTTCTGCAACCAATAAATTTTTTTTAAATTTAAAACCCCCCAAAAGACATCAGTGAGGGGGCATTTTTTTTATTTTTTGCCGGGTGAAAAGCAATTTTTTTTTGCTACCCCGTTAAATATATGGGGGGTTTTTTTTTTAAAATTTATTCCAATTTTTTTTGGGACGTCAAAAGAAACCCCAAAAAAAAAAAATTTTGGGGGGTTTTTGGGAAAATTTTTTTCCCTTTTAACTGGGTTTAGTGAACGGGATAAATGATGAATTTTTAAATAATTTAGAAATTTTTTAATGCGGCGATAAACCCAAAAATGTGTCATTTTTTTTATTTTTTTTGCAAAAGGGCGAAAGGGGGGGAAAAAAAAACTTTTAAAATTTTTTAAAAAAAAGTACACTTTTTTTTTTTTTTAGTCCCCCTGGGGTCTTCAATACTAAGGGCACGATCCTTTATACAGTCTTAAGCGGGGCCCCTAAAAGGAAAATTTAGGGGAAAAAAGCACAGCCCCCCCTTTCTCACTGATTTAGATGCAGCAGCAAAACCTTTTTTTTTTTTTTTTTTTTTTTGCGGCATATAATGGGGTTAAATTTTCCCCGGGGTGGCACCGAATCCCTTTCCCCAATCGTTCATCCCCAAACATAATACTAGTACTAAAAATGCAAGGAAAGGGACCCAAATTTTGGGGGTTTTTTCTACTTCCCCGCCTTGGGGCCGGGAAAAGCAAAATCGAAAACATGGCTGCGATGGAAGCCTTCATAAGGCTTCCAGCTGCAATGTTAGGCGATCTGGGCCCTGCATTTTCACCGCAGGCAGCCATGAGTGACAATGAAACATTTCACTTTTGCTGCGGGTCTAAGGGAAAATTCAAAACAGGCAAATTTCGTTTTTATAGCGCATTTCCCCGAAAGAACAGGGCGGGCTTCCAAATCACCCCCGGGGTAAAGCGGGCCGGGACTTTCTTTCCACAATTTAGCCCTGGAACATACCCTAAGGGGTTTAAAAAAAAAAGCCAGGATGGCCCCCGGGGCAAAACAAAAAACAGTAACACCCCCGCGGGTATGTAGCGGGATCCCAATGTTTGGAAAAGGGGTTTAAAGTGGGATGTTCGGCTCACAGCTGATGAAAATCCAAAAAGTTTGTAGATTTTTAAAATTTAAAACAAGTATTAAAAACAATAGAAAAAAATGAATTGTAATAGAGAAGTGTCGCCTCCTGAAAGGTCTGTACAGTATTTACATCAATACTTTGTTGGGCTTTCCTTCCCGCATCAAATTTCTGCATCAAATGCGCACTGTGTCCCCGGAGGTTTATGGAAGGCCCCCGGTTGCCTTTAAAGCAAACCCTCAGCTCGGCTGCAAATTTTTTGGGTCTGGGGCCCCCATCATAGATTCTCTATGGGGTTTAAAAAAAGTCTGCAGCCCAAACAAGCCCCAGGATAACCCCCGGGTTAGAAAACTTTTTCTTCCCTACGTTGGCAGTGTGGGCAAAAACTGCCCCCACCATAAAGCCTTTGCAGCAAGGGGGGCAGAAATTCCAGAAAGGTTTGGGGCCCCGCCCGACCTAGGACTTCATATAACCCCGTGGAAACCCACACCAGCAGATGACACGCTTTCCCCCAACCATCACGAATTTTGGAAACTTCCCCACCCAACCTAAGCCCGCTTGGGGTTGTGGCCCCTCCAATTTTTTCTCTAGACTCTGGGGGGCTTTGTTTCCAAATGAAATGCAAAATTTACTTTTATCTGAAAACAGGACTTTGAAAGCACCCGAGCACAGTCCCCCGTCCTTGTTCCCCCCGACCCAGGAAAGGGGGCCTCTGGTGCCCTGGGTCATAATGAAACAAAGGGGAAAGGACAGTTGTCCCAAAGCCCCGGGAAAACCCCTAAGGGTGGAAGCACTGACTCCAGCCGCAGTCCACTCCTTGTCAACCTCTCCCAAATTCTGTAATGGCCTTTCCATGACAATCCTTTCCAGGCTGTACTCATCCCGGTTGTTTGTGCACCTTTTTCTACCACACTTTTTCCTTCCACATAACTTTCCATTAATCTGCTTTGATTCAGCACTCTGCGATCACCCAGCCTCTTTGGCAATGACCTGTTTGTGGCTTCTGGAGAGGATTAGAGACTGTCTCCTGGACAACTGTCAAGTCAGCATTCTTCCCCATGAGGGTATGTTCACATGATGTACTGCAGCGCGTACAGCACACGCCGCAGTACGTCGTGTCTTTCAGGAGCTTGTGCTAATACGCGCGTACTCCCGTGGCGCAGGAGGGCCAGCAGCCCGCCGACCCCATTGACATTCACTACTCATGGCACGTATTCGCCACGAATAATTGACATGCAACTTATCTCCCCGGGTGTACAATATGATTGTATTGTACGAGGTACGAGCGGGGAGAGGAGGCGTAATCCATAGTTCTCTTTGAGAACTATGGATTACCGTAATTTCGGAGCGCATCTCGCTCGTTTTGAAGCGCAAATACGCGACAAAATGCGTGCTGAAATTATCCTCTGTGAACATACCCTGATTGTGTAGCTACTGAACCAAACTTGGGGACCATTTAAAGGCTTGAGAAACCTTTGTATGTGACAACATAAGTCAAGCATATTGACTTTTCTCACATTATTCTAATTTTCTGATCTACTGAATTGTGGGATTTCATTAGCTGTAAGCCATAATCATCCACATTAAGGGAAATAAATGCTTGGAATATATCGCTTCTGTGTCTATATAATATATGTTTTCTCTATTTGACTTGAATCACGGGCATACATTTACTTTTCAATGATATTCTTCTTATTTTTTGAGATGAATTAGTACAATGCAGCAACCAGACAGAATTTAATGTGCAATATATAGTCAAAAGCAGCTCCAAAAATTACCACAAAACTATTTAGCCTGAATATCCCTTACTAGGTGTGAAGTACAATAGATCCAATGAACTAAAGGAGAAGCTATAAAGATGGTTAATATGTTGTCTATATGTCCACCATTGAATAGGATTTTTTCAATATCTTTAAACACAAAGATGTACTTGCTTTCATGCCCAAATTTCCAGGTTTTCAGGCTGAAATCTATAAGTACCCCTCACTTTCTCAATAATTGCTACCTGCATTTACTAATAAAATTTTACATCTGGCAGAGAAAAAATTAAAAAGGGGGTCTCCATAAGGATCATACTTTAAAGGGGGGGGACCAAAATTAAAGCATGTCGCCCTTTTGGTTCCCATTACAAAGTGCTATGGTTTTTGGAATGGAGGAGAGCGAAGGGGAGTGAGGAGAGGGGGGGAGAAAAAAGGGAAGGGGGGAAGGGAAAAAAAGAGACATCAAATGCCCATTTATTAAAGTAGTAGAGAGCGAGAAATTTTGATATACACTATTAGTTACCTTAGCTTTTCACTTTCCCCTTGATTCCAAGACAGGAGAACCTTCCCTTCCCCCCCGGCCACCGGGAAAGAAATCCTTCATGCTGGGAGGAGAAAAAACCCCTCCCCTTTCAAAAGCTTGCTTGGCAACCAGCAGAAAAGGCTGACAAATGCTAGAATGAGAAAACCCCTTTAATGTACAAAAGTCTAAAGGTGGCTATGATAATTAGACCTAAGACTGCCGAATCCAGTGCCATCACAGGTGTCTGGCATTGGCTTACTCCCCTACACTGTTGACTTCAAATGCACAGGGGTTAGCATGGGGTTTTCTCATCATGCTGTTTCACAGAGTCACAGGCAGCTTAAGTCCCGCACTGTCTGGTTAGGCTGTGGGTGGTTCTATGGCATTAATTAGCATATTTAGTTCCTCTAAAACTAGCCAAGCATTCCAGAGTCTTAAGTGCAGGAGATTCAATCTATGTAAACGCTACAGAACTTCAAAGAGTGAAAACCAGTGCTTATCAAAGGTAAAAATTTTTCGTTTAGAGATAAAATTCTCCCCTCCAACCGGTTTCTCACTCCCTGCTCTGTGTCTAATCAGGGAAAGGGGGCTATGGATAGAAACTTTAAAAACATTCTGTGAATAGAGCAGATAGAATCTCTCTTATTCCCAC